>CAUYON010083295.1:0-34602 GCA_963573935.1 Arctocebus calabarensis
ATAGAAAATGGTTTTTGTAATCACATTATAACAGAGACATCTGTACCAGAATGTTTATTGCAGCCCAATTCATAATTGCTAAGTCATGGAAGAAGCCCAAGTGCCCATAGACCCATGAATGGATTAATAAATTGTGGTACATGTATACCATGAAATACTAAGCAGCCTTAAAGAAAGATGGTGACTTTACCTCTTTCATATTTACATGGATGGAACTGGAAAAGATTCTTCTTAGCAAAATATCTCAAGAATGGAAAAAAAAGTATCCAATGTACTCAGCCCTACTATGAAGCTAATTTATAGCTTTCATATGAAGGCTAAAACCCAATTATAGCACAAGAATGTGGGGAAAGGGGTAAGAGGGGGGATGGGTAGGATAGGTAGAGGGAGGGCGATTGATGGGATCACACCTATGGTACATCTTAGCAGGGTACAATGAAACTTACTAAATGCAGAATACAAATGTCTTCATATAGTGATTAAGAAAATGCCATGAAGACTATGTTAAACAGTTCAATAAAAATATTTCATATTATATATGAAGTCAGCACATTGTGCCCCATGATTGCACTAATGTACACAATTATGATTTAATAAACATTATTTTAAGACAGACAAATTAGCATTACATGGCTATACTATCAACCTATAATATTTGTAAATTTTTTTATTATTATTATTCTAGGAATAAATAATTAAAATATCACTTCCTGAACACCAAGTAAATAATACAGGTATTACACCTGCTTTGAATGCTGATAATTATTTGTTGTCTCTAGTAATTTCCAAGGCATATAACTCTCTAATGGGGCTTAGAACAAATATTTCAATATGCACTTGTTTTAGTGGATTCAGAATTATGGTATTATGACTTTTTTTAGTAATTGCATAGTAACTCTTAATGGGAAAACTCACTGTGAATAAGTATGGTACTAGATAAAATATGTAAAATAAGATGTTTTATTCCAAATGAAAATTTGTAATCTCTACAAGAAAGGGAATTTACAAAATCATTACCTTCTGTGATTAAAAGAGAATAATGTATATTAAAGAAAATAACTAAATACTAGATAATAATATAATACAACCCCGGAACAGGATGATAAAAATTAAAATCACATTACGTAACTTCTAGCACAGTGTGGGAATAATGAAGAAAAGGAACAAACATCAGAAAAAAAAAAGTAAGATTCAGGCTGGTGCTGTGGTTCACACCTATAATTCTAGCACTCTGGGAGGCCAATGTGAGTAGATTGCTTGAGCTCAGGTGTTCCAGAGCAGCCTAAAAAGTGCAAGACCCAATCTTTGTTCTTACTAAAAACAAAAAGAGGGCAGTTCCTGTGGCTCAGTAGTTAGGGTGCCGGCCCCATATACGAAGGGTGGCGAGTTCGCAACCGGCCCTGGCCACACTGCAACAACAACGACAACAACAACAACAACAACAACAACAAAAATAGTCATGCATTGTGGCAGGCGGCTGTAGTCCCAGCTACTCGGGAGGCTGAGGCAAGAGAATTGCCTAAGTCCAGTAGTTGGAGGTTGCTGTGAGCTATGATGCCACAGCACTCTACCGAGGGCAATAAAGTGAGACTCTGTCTCTACAAAAAATAAATAAATAAAATAAAATAAAAACAGAAAAGTAGTGGGGTGAGTTTGCATGTACCTATATTCTCAGCTATTAGGGAGGCGAAAGCAAGAGGATCAGGCAAGCCTGGGTCGAGATTGCTGTAAGCTATTATGATGCCTTGGCACTCTAGCCAGGGTGTCAGAATGAGACTGTCTCAAAAAAGAGAAGAAAATTTTTGTAATGACCATGGCACAACTAGGAGAGATAAACCATATAGTACATTGAATAGAGAAAGTTCAACATAAAAATCATTGACAGTAAAAGGATATTGGTGTACTTAAGGATTGATTATTAATAAGTAAAGAAATCACCAAAGACTAAAGGATTCATACAAATCATGCAAAGTCAAAGGCTGGGATGGAAGGTATAAAAAATAACGGCCTTTTCTCAGTCCTAGTTTGAAAAACCAGGCCCTGCTGGAGAAAGAATGGCTGTGGCGCTCTGAATGGCAAAGAAGTTACTTACCAGAAGATCTTGTTAAAAACAAGCTCTGTAAGGTACATAGTGTTAGAGATATACGGCAACTGAGAAATTGTCAACAGATGCTCCAGGCTCCTAAGTAATGCTAAACACAGCATATAGCAAGCACTGGGTATGGGAGAAGCTCCCTGCCTTGTCTGAGCTTGATGGAGAATCAGGGCACTCTACCCAGGCTGATAGAGCCTAGTGCTCTGTCCACGCTATAGGATCCTACTAAAGGAGCACATCTGAACCATGAAAAAAAATTCCTTTCCCTTGCAAGGTTTTTCTCCAGCATTCTCCACTAATAAAGCTCAAACTCATGCCAACAAGCAAAAGAATATTTTAAATGATACAGCTTTACTCAGAAACCCACCATGGATACCAAAATTCGAGGATGTGCAAGTCCTTTCTATAAATCGTGTAGTATTTGTGTACAACCTAAGCACATCCTTCCAGTGTAAGATATTTTAAATCATCTCTAGATCACTTCTAGTACCTAATGTAATTCCTACATATCACTTCATTTTATGAGTTCAACATAATACTCAGCAAATGAAAAAAAGTTGCTTTTTGAAATTTTATGGAGTGATTTTCCTAATCTTCTCCATTCATGGTTGGTTGTATCCACAGATGAGGAACCCAGGGATATGGAAAGTTGACTATATACTTACTAACATTTCCAATTATTTCTTCTCATCACTTGTGTTCTCCATACTTCCTAATCTTCATTTATGTTGTAAAGAAATAGTTTAGGCTCAAATTAGCACAGCATTTTATCTATGCTTCAGTAAAAGTTGGTATTATTGTAAAACTTGGAAAAATACACAAAGTAAAACTGACCAATTATTTCTCATACTCTCTTTCAATCCATCTGTGACTTGCATGCCATTATTAAGCTTAAACATTTTCTCTTAAGAAATAAGATGATAAAATTTTAGAAATTATTCTTTTATAAACAATCCTCAACTTAAATGAATTTTTTTTAGTGATAGCAGTAGTAGTGAAAATGCAATTAACCCAAGTAATAATAATGCCTCATAGTTAATGCTTACTAAATATATGAGAACATTCATAGTACTTTATATACTGAGTACTTATCAGTTTAACATTAAACCAATTATCTCAGTATTCTTATTATCTTCATTTTACATTCAAAAAAATAAAATAAAGATGTAACTTGTCCTTATATTTAAGGATGTAAGTTCAATCAACAACTAATGTAATTTAATTTTGTGATAAAAATACATAGCTCCTTTCAAATTGAGTGATTTACCATATTCTAGATGGCAATGATATTCTAGACATTCATTCCTATACCCTATCCCCATCCCCTGACAACCTATAGATTTACCTATCTTAGATATTTTATAAAAATAAGATCATGGCCCTTTCCATCATTTCCAAAAATTTTTGTTACATGATCCTTATATATTCAATATAGGTTCTTAATAACTTCTGGTCATATCCTATGCATAAACAGATGTATATTTTGTTTTATATTCATTTTTTAAACCAACAGATGTAATTTTCAAGTTGATGATTTCATGTTAAGGGGTTTCTGATTGTGCTACATACAGTATGGGTACATTTATATGATGAGTAACTTCTGGAATAACAAAATAAAACTTCCTAAAAATATAAATTTAATAGAGATGCAAGTCAAGATACTGACTGTCAAAAATATTACATTTTAATTTTTTTGTAGATTTTAACAATGAAATTTAATAACGATATTTATACTCAGAAAAAACATTTCAGAAATCTTTTACCTTTTTTTTTAATTCTAGTGGAGATTGCATCATAAAATTTAGGGTCTGGAATAGTAGTGGACTCTGGCATCTTCATTTAATGTTTCATCAAGACTTTTAGACAAGTATGCCTTTAGAAGCAGATTTGTAGAACCTACCTTAAGGTACAGATTAGTTCTTTGAAAATAATCATAATAGCTACACAATTTGGAAAATACCAACTGAATAATTTCATGATTTATGTTATCTAAATAGTGGTTAATTTGACAATGTGTTCATGTGTTGGTCCATTTTTGCTGCTATAAAAAAATGCAATACCTGAGATTGGGTAATGTATACGAAACAGAAATATTTCCATTGGTTCTGGAAGTTGGGAGGTCTAAAATCAGGACACCACCAGCTTTGGTTGTCTGGTGAGGGTTGCATCCTTTCTGCGGAGGACACTATTCCCTTATAGGCAAGAAACAGAAGGGCAAGAGCATGTTTTATAAGGGTCTTCATCCCCTGGACAAAGGGAGGAGCATTTTTGGCCTTATCACCTCTTAAAGGCACTACTTCTTAAAACTAGTTGTGGTAATGCCAGAATTTGGGAGGAAACACACTCAAACCACAGTAATTTACAAGAGTTTCATCAAGGTCCAAATGGAAAGAAAACCCAATGTTAGACATGTCAAAGGGAGTTAATTATAGCACAGACAATTGTTTATACAATTACTGGATTGCTGAAAGAACAAAACACTGATGCTAAGGGAAAGCAGTCATGAATAACTACAGATGTTAGTCACCATGCCTAGTGCGAGGGGAATAAAAGTAGGAGAAGGAATCCATGGGATGCAGTCTATGGAAGTCTTAGACTGAGCAATCATGCAGGAAGAAAAAATAAAGGGGGTCTAAATCAAGAAAGACGAGGTCAAAGTATGTTTGTTTGCTGATGATATGATCTTATACCTAAAAAACCCTAAATACTCCAACAAAAGACTCTTAGAGTTGATAAATACAGTAAAGTAAAAAAGATACAGAATGAACCTAAGTGCCCATCAACTGATAAGTGTGTAAGGATGATGTGGTCTATGTACACCACAGACATAAAAACAAGTGGAATAATGTCTTCGGCAGCAACTTGGATGGAACTGGAGGTACTTCACTTAGGGAATGGAAAAACAGATGCCTCATATTCTCAGTTATAAGTGGAAACTAACCAAAGGATATATAGCATCAGAAAAAGTAGTAATGAACATTGAAAACTAAGAATAGCAGAAAGGAAGTACGGTAGGAATAAATATCTACCTATTACCTAGTTAATACAATGTACACTATTCTGGTATATTAAAATCTCTTACTTCAGGAAGATATAATTTCTCTATGTAGTAAAAAAATCTTGTGCCCTCAAACTTTTTGAAATTAAAAAAATCTCATTTATAATAACTATAAAATCATAAAATATTTAGTATTAAATTGAAGACTGTGAATGACCTGTAACAAAAAAAACTACAAAACCCTAATGAAAGAAATTGAAGAGGACATAAACAAATGGAAAGATACCCTGTATTTATGGATTAGAAAATAAATATTGTTAAAATGACCAGGAATGCAAAGAAATCTATAGGTACAATGCAATTGCTATCAAAATACAAGTGACACACTCAAAAAATATAAAAACAACCCCAAAATAACAAAGCTGAAAGCATTACAATACTTAAATTTAACATATGTTAGAAGAATGTTTAGTAATCAAACAACACACTATCAGTGTAAAAGAGAAATACAGACCAATAGAACAGAATATATGATTGGAACTAATAATCAATTTGAACTTTTCATTTATTATCATTGATCTAAAATACACAAGGCGGAGTAATGTCTTATTCTGCTAACTCAATAATAATCAGTCTCTGAAGCACTGAAACTCAAGAGCTCATGAATTTGAAATGAGCTCAATTAGGACAACTCTTACATTTATAGTTATGTTCGACTTGCTCAGATTCATAATACACATTAATGTTTAAAAGTGCAACATTTAGATTACTGCCACTTAAACGTACTTATTGTAGTCAAAATCTCTCTCCCTTAGTCTCAGAGATTTGAAGAAGGAATCCACAGACCCCTGAAAGTTAGTGAAAAGACAGATTTTATTCACAGACAAGAAAATATGATTGCCTTTGTTTGTTTGTTTGTTTGTTTTTTTCTCGAGACAGAGTTGTACCCTTTGCCCTGTGCAGAGTGCAATGGCGTCGTAGCTCACTGCAACCTCAGACTGGGGCTGTAAGCATCCTGCTGCCTCAGCCTCTGAAGCTACTGGGATTTAAGGTGCGGCCCCTGGCTGGGTTTTTCCATTTTTTAACATGGTTTGGGGTCTCACTCTCACTCAGACAAGCCTCAGATTCCTGAGCTCAAGCAAACCTTTCACCTCAGCTTCCCACAGTGCTGGGATTACAGGCGTGGGCCACCACTCCGGGCTAAGAAAATATGATTGATAAGGAAACCTCTGATGCAGTGCAGGGGGGTCCGAGCAGATAGCCCTCTTGGGACTTCTGCCTATAGGTTCATATACAACTTTTTATACCTTGCAGGCAAAGTATAAAAGGGGAATTTAGAGAAATGGAATGTAGGTTTGGAATATGTCACAATCATTTCAAAACTGCTCCTGTGTAGGAATATGGTCCTGCTAGAAGCAGTGTCCCTGTTCAGGGAGGGACAGCCTCTTGTTTAGGGTGTGTTCCCTGTTCTAGGAGAGGCATCCCTGATAATCTACTGGTTTTTGTGAACTGTTTCTGCCTAGAGATGGAGTCTGCAATTATGCTGATTTCTGAGCCCACTAAGACCTATAAAATGGGGGGGGGTCCATGTCCAGCCCTGATTGGAGGAATGCTTTATCAATTCTCCCTCTTCAAATAGCAACCCTAACTCCTGTTAGGATAAAGAGGTTCTGATGTCTTTTAACTATTCGTGCTGGACATGGGTGATGACCAAATGGGAGGTACTCAGCGGTTCCTTAGAAGAGGATAACCCAGGGGTGCACAGTAAGTGGAAGTCTGGGTAGATAGTGGACCTGAGGAATTAATCTTATGATGTCAAGGAGGACAACAGTTACAGCATGTACAACAAATGTATGTAAACACGAGGAACTTTGGATACAATAACATAAAACAGTCCTAAAGCAAGAATAATTTCTACTCCAATAACTAAGGCTTTTAATCAACCTAAATTAGGTAACCAAGAAAACAATTAACTAAGATCAAAACAGAAAAAGAAGGGCGGTGCCTGTGACTCAAAGGAGGAGGGTGCTGGCCCCATATGCCGGAGGTGGTGGGTTCAAACCCGGTACCGGCCAAAAAAAAAAAGTGAAAAAGACTTCTCTTTGGATGATACCAAGAAGCATATTTTGTATTTGTTGTATAAGGTTTTCTATTAATTGGGAATTGTCCGATAAGTTAAAACAGCACAGTACTTCCTGTTAATTTCTGCACACACACGATTAGGTCTTCAAAGTAAATAATCAATAGCTGCTTGGTCTTCTAAGTCAGCTTCCTAGACTTGTCCAAGTTCTATGCTTAGGGCACTAATAGCTTGAGGTGTTGTTCCAGGCTTTTACCATAGCACAAGCCATCTCCATATTTAATTTAATTACCATAGCTGGCATCACAAATAATTAATGTGAACAAATATACTTAGCTGGGTTGAAAAGGTGAACATCATTCCATCAATCTTCTTAGGGATTAAGACCTCAAGTCAGCCAAGTCCTTCCAGGTCAGGTGTTATTCAGGTCCTGTGACCTGGCAAAAGAGGCACTAATTCTTCTCCAGTGGCACTGGCAAGAACATAAAGAAAAAGCCTGATGCCCACACAGTAAAAACAATTCATTAGAAATTTTAGTATGCATGTTGGCATAAAATGTGGTAATTGTCTGCTGACATTGGAGACAG
This sequence comes from Arctocebus calabarensis, assembly GCA_963573935.1. Lineage (NCBI taxonomy): Eukaryota > Metazoa > Chordata > Mammalia > Primates > Lorisidae > Arctocebus > Arctocebus calabarensis. The sequence goes on from CAUYON010083295.1 coordinate 7,761, forward strand.
ATTAGTAGTTTATTATTAGTAATTAGTTTATTATTACTACTAATAACAAACTTTATTATTATACTAATTACAGATTAATAGTTTATTATTAGTAATTAGTTTATTATTACAGATTAGTAATTTATTAGTTAAATTCACACAGGAGGCAGAGTATCCTGAGAACTTTACACAACTGTCTCCAGGTATAACTGTGTTGAGGAGGATAGAAAACATATCCCTGTCTCACTAGACCACCCCACCCCAATTTTGGCAGGTGACATTCTGTCGGCTGTGATGGAACAAGGTGAAGTTTCTAAGCACTTCTAATAGAGTGCACACTCCTAATAAACAAGATGTAAACACCTGACTTACCTGAGTTCCTCCTGCAAGACAAAACTTAGACATACTCATAACATTTTTAGCAAAGTTAATCTAAACATTCTTGTCTCATTGAAAGGGCATTCATTATATCTTGTCCCATTCTTCAAATTCTTACATTCAAAATGGTTATAAAGTGGAGAGGGTTGCATATCACAGTCATTTCTTTGCAACGAACTTATCCTGATGTTCAGATGTGAAATAGCGTGTCTCTGATTCTGGTTCTGTTAGAGTGTCACTAACACTGGTGCGATGAGCCCTGGTCTCAGGTTTAACTATGGCGGGGGGGTCAAAAAGCAAGGTACTGGTGTATGTTCACCCTTTTCACTTTCAGTAACCTATACTTATAGGATTAACATTTGTCTTTAACATGGAAAAATGCATAACATAAATCCTCTCCCACATTCACAGATTGCTCTTCTTACCTATAATCAGTGTATCTCTTCTTAAGAATGGAGTTAAGAATTTCAGGTATGACTAGAAAGACATGTGAGATCAGCCAATTTCCCAACTATAAGAGTGAAAAGAAAATTTGGTAACCAGCCTTCCAGACATCCCCCTGGATAGTTACTGACTTGTGAGGGAAGAATCTAGAACCTAAGAGAAGCATAAATAGGAAGTAGCTTATCCCTTGACTCCCACAGGCAGGTCTACCTGGGGATCTCAGGTGGTAATGAGCTGAGGCAGAGCCATGAGAAGCTGTCCTGGACATCTTAATCAAGGTCACCAGCAGAGTATCTCCAGTTACCTCAGCCCTTTGCTTTTGGGCACAGGGTGATCTCCAGTAGTCACTCCTACATTCCTGACAAATGAAAGAGCCTGGGAGAGTGCCTCACCCCTTGTTGAGGCTCTTATCTGGGATTCAAGATCTGCTGTTGTGTTAAGAAGTCAGACTCCTGCTTGACTCTATCCTTCCTTTTTTTCTTTTCTCTATAGTGATGGAGATGAAATACCAGGCATCTGTCAGCCAGTAAGAGTATGTAGCATGGCTACCAACCTACAATTCACAGGTGACAGGCTTCTGGGCAATGAGCCTTTGAATTCCCCTTGACTCCAGCAAGAATTTTGGCCCCCACAGGGGTGTGGCCCAAACAAGGTTTGCACCTGTTGCAGAACCGAGGATGCAAGGAAATGTTCTGCTGTCCCTGAATTCATTCTGTTTCCACTATCTTGCTCTGGTCAAGAGCCGAGGAGTGGACAGAGGCACTAGGCAGAGGTCCTGGGGCCTCCAGCAATGGTTGTGATCCTACTGCACCAAAGAACCTTCTGGCAACTGTTCCCTCAACACTACTCTCCCAAGGTCTTCTACTTGGGAAGTAGAAGACCGGTGTCTTCAGGTCCCATGGCCCTTGCTGTTGACTTCTGTAAGGTCTCTCCTCCACTGGGGGAAACAGACCTTGTTTGCCCTTGAAGGTGTATTTTCCTTGTGATTTACATTTGTGCTTCATTTGCTAGTGAGTACCTATTGGTAAGGGACAGCTTTAATGTGTTGGATAAGTTTGTGTTGACTTTTTCTGATGTTTCTCAGTTAGTTTAAGTGGATTTAAAAGGTTTTTTCCATTGCCTCCTCCAAAAATTAATCTCAATTACCTTTTTTTGCAAATTTGCAAAATAGGGACTATATTGTCTTGCTGGTAGATGAACAAGGGACTGAATTTCTCAGCTCTGAAGTTAAAGGGCATTCTATTCCTCCCTGAAAGGTATCCCTTGGTGGTCAGGATCCTGTGTGGTAGTTCCCTGGTCAGGGAGGGAATTGCCCCACTTGTGAGTGGCCCTATCGGGAAAAGATGCCTGAAAGATGGATCATCCAGGAAGTATATAGATGAGCTGATCATGTGACCTTTGGGGTGTTTTCATTCCTTCCAGAGGTTTTAGATTACCTGGAGAGAGAAACTGAGACATATAAGAACGCGAGACTGCCTCAACAGTGAAAAGCCTCAACTACAAGCAGAACAGTTTGGATCCATCCACACTAAACCCTGGAGTACAGTTTTCCTTATTCAAAAATGAAAAATTTCTTTAAAAATTAAGGCCCAGGGAGAGGCACCTGTGGCTCAAGGAGTGGAGCGCTGGCCCCATATACCGAAGGTGGCAGGTTCAATCCCAGCCCCTGCCACAAACTGCAAAAAAAAAAAAAAAAAAATGAGGAACAGGGTCGCCGCCTATGGCTCAACGGGCTAAGGCGCCAGCCACGTACACCTGAGCTGGCAGGTTCGAATCCAGCCCGGGCCCGCCAAACAACAATGACAGCTGCAAACAAAAAAGGGCCAAGCATTGTGGCGGTGCCTGTAGTCCCAGCTACTTGGGAGGCAGAGTCAAGAGACTCGCTTGAGTCCAGGAATTGGAGGTTGCTGTGAGCTGTGATGCCACAGCATTCTATCCAGGGTGACAGCTTGAGGCTCTGTCTCAAAAAAAAAAAAAAAAAATGAGGAACAGCAAAGAAAACAACCCTGGGCACCCTATTTCGTTTTTGTTTGTTTGTGTTAGTCTATTGGTATAAATTAAAAAGTTCATAGGCATGCCAGGTTCTCTAGGACTTCAGCTTGTTGTCCGTAATTATGGTGCAAAAATTTTTAGAAGGTGCAAATGGTCATCTACTGGGGTGTTAAAATGTCTCTAAATGGTCAATCTGCCACTAGGATATTAATATGTCTCTCAAACCCATTTCTTCCAACCCTGATTTCATTAAATTTGGTCATTTTTGCCTTGTGACTTTCTCGGGAAAAGGAGAGAGTGGAATCACAGTGTCTATCGGTACTCTGCGAGAATCAAGGTCTTCTCTACCCCTAAGTCTGATGGAGGCCTAGTCATGATGGAGTTCCAGAGGGGACATTCCAGGGGACTCCCCACTGGAATGACTCTTCAACAAGTGAAATGGCAAAGTTAAAGGGTCTACAAAGAAAGGAGCTTATTTCCTTTTTGTTTGATAACTAGAAATTTTGAGGAAAAAAACTAAAATATGGAGAAATGTGTTTACAATGGGAAGATTAAACTGAAAGAAATGAGTTTGGGCAATGAAGAAAATAGTAAGTAGCAAAAACAGATGTGTATACATAAGGTATAAAGAAAGAGAATAATACTGGATAGAAAGGAATTAGATGGAAGAGATTTGTCCTGAAATACATGATTTTCTAAAAGAAAGATTTGGGTGTAAAACAGTAGGGTCAAGGATGTTGTCTATGTTGACTATGATTCTATGATATTCTGAGAGTTACTAACATTTTGTGGGAGTTTAAATTGTAGTTTTTCTGAGTAAATATTATTTTAGTCACTAGCCCTTCTGATGTGTTTCCTGTTTCCTATTGGTCAGAATGCTAAGTAGAATTCTAAAAGTCTCCTCCCTCCCCCCCCCGCAAGATTCCTATTCTCTGATTAATCAAACAAATGCTGATTTACATACTTCTCCAAAGGAATTTTATGGATTAGTTAGGTGGCCTTAACATAGAGATATTCCTTATATTTTCAGATAAACTAAATGTAATCACATGAATTCCTAAAAAGCAGGACCAGAGGAGTTAATCAGAGTGGACCAGTAGAAGGGGGAAATAGAAAGAGGCTGATGAGCAGGTCTAAGATATTGGAAGTATTGACTGGGCTGTATATGGGCTTTGGAGATGAAGCAGGTGGGCTGTCAGACTAAGCATGAAGTCACCCTCTAGACCCTAAGAATGATGAGTCTCCACGACATCCAGGAAGGTAACCAAAGTCATGACAAGCAATGGAACTGAAATCTGCTAGCATCATGAGTGAACGAGGAAGTATATTTATTTATTCCCGAACCTCCAAAAAGTATCGTAGATCTTATTATTTGAATTTGGCCTTGTGAAACTTTGGTTAGAAAGCTACTTGTGCCATAGTACCTTACACTTTGACTAACAAAATCGTGAGAAAAGAAATCTAAGTTATTAGATGCTGTTGAATGTGTGGTAATTTTTTAAGGAGCAGGAGAAAATGAAGACAGTCAGAGGCCACCACAGCTTTCTATGCTGGACACTCTCATTGACACTTTTTTTTTTTTCTGGGTAGCTGAATTGTGGATGTTAAATAGCTTCCCAAGGTCGTGCACCAGCAAATTGTAGATACAAGATCTGAACCTGTCATCTCAAATCAGTAAACATTCTCTTCTCCTGCAAACTACACAGCTTCTGAATAATTTGTTAGGTGACCAAAAAAAAGAAAAATTACACTTCATTAAATAAATCATCAAACATTTTATTTATCTCTTTATTTCCCATTTACAACCCTTATTACTGCTCCAAGCTTTCTCTTTTCTTGTTAAATCGATGTTTTATCTGTCCTAGCAAGTCATTGTGCTCAAACTTATCCTCTGAGTTTTTTCTTTGTTTTCAATTTCTCATTTTCCTCACCAATCTCCAACCTTCTTTCAAGTTATAACTCTTTGAATTGACTCCTGTAGAAAGCATTCCCTAGTCGTGCAATTTTCGTTTATTTTCTGTGCTCTAAGTACGTAGCGTCTTTTAGCTACAAAGCACCATTTTTAATCTCTAAACTGCCTGATAGTTTAAAATTGTTAATGCATCTCTTTCTGGGAAGCAAAATGAATGATAAACACTTGGATAGAAATCGCTTTTGCATCATTAATAGTAACTACTATTCACTATGTAGACAAAAATTAGTATATCATTTGTGAGTAATTAATCCACTGAAAATGTGTTATCATTTCTTCCACTCATTGATTTGTTAGAATATTGGCAACATGTTTGGAAAATTTAAAATCATTATATACAATATGAGTATGTTTTGTTATATATTTTTCTTTAAATAAAAATTAATGTTTATATTTCAATAAAAATATAAACTTAATATAAATAGAGAGTGCATTTTTAAAGTCACCTGATCAATAGGTTTACATATGTATTGTGCTTACAAAGTTCTAATTTATTTAAATTGAACCACTTACTTATTAATATTTTTAAGTAATATTTTAAGGATTTAAACATTATAAAAAAATTTGTCCAACATGAAGTATCGTGAATTATTTGAGAGGAAACTCTTAATAAACTCTGTTTTGACTCAATGGTCAGGAGTAAATTGGTATTCAAATTTCCCTTACTGCTCATCCACCAAGAAAAATAATCCTCATTTTGCTCCTCCTCTTAAGTAGGGAATATGATGTATAATGCTTATTCAATTAATTATTCTCCACATCTTTAGTTTTTGTTCATACTCAGAAAACAGTTACTTTTTCTTTTTTTCTGCAAGTGCAATAGGACAAGAATTTTCACTGACATTTTATGCCAATTAATTAAAAATCTCCTTAAACTTCAACTTAATCTTTTTATACTCTTCAGGCTTAGTTAATATCCACTTTTTGTTGCTTTGTTAATGTAGATAAAACTTGTTTTCCAAAAATGCTCTCTAGACATCATTTATTAATAGAAAAATGGATGAAATAAAGGTAATTTAATAGTCAAAATAATTGTGGTTTCTGTTCTTCAAATTGACAAATGTCATCAGGGAAAGAAGGAGGAAGCCCATTTTCCTTTTCAAGGTTCTATATCTGGAGCCTTAGTCCTCTAGTGTTTGTTGTTTTAGAATCTCATAACTTCCTTCGACAGTTGAATATTTCACCTGACATTTCTGGTTGTTTGGGGGAGGAATGGTGCTCTACCATCTTGGTTCATTCCATTATAAACAAAAAGTTAACGAAGGAAGTATGACTTTTGCTGCTATTCCAATGAAAAGACACTGGAAGTTCATAAATAGTTCATAAATGGAGAATAAGGTTCATGTTTCTTAAAGGTCATTCTTCTTGCCTTATTGATACTGGAATATTTTAGCCAAGAAGTAATGGCGACTTAAAAAATTGGGATAGAAGTGGGAAAGAGGGGGAAATGACCACTTTCATATTTTACATTAGAGGTACACCAAGTTATTATTAGGAATTATTCTACATACATCTTTTTCACAATTTTTTTTTCTGGAAATTAACTCACTTAACACAAAATGAAAATGAGTCAATTAGATTATCATACCTTTATCTCATAAAACACTATGTAGTCAATGAAAGTTGTTTTAAAAGATTATTTAATGACACATTACTAATTGTTATAATAAATTTAAATATGAAGATAAATTAAGTAACCTCTCCAAGCTTAGTAACTTGTACATGTTGGAACTAATGTTAGAAACCAGAACTAGATGCATAGTTCACAGCAGCCTCCAACTCCTGGATTCAAGCAATCTTACTGCCAAAGCTCCCAAGTAGCTGGACTACAGGCAGGAACCACCATGCCTAGCTAATTTTTCTCTTTTAATAGAGTTGTAATCTTGCTCTTGCATAGATTGTTCTTGAACTCCTGAGATCAAGAGATCCTTTCATCTTGTCTTCCCAAAGTGCTAGGATTAAAGGTGTGAGCCACTGGCTGATCTGGATGTCTGTGTTCTAACAATACTGGGGTGACTGCAGCTACTATTTAATTAAATAGGCTCTCTCCACTTTGCACATCTCTTTTCCTTTAGGTTCACTCAAAATTTGAACATTAGACTCATGTGTAACAATTTTATACATGACCAAAAACTCTCATATGTCAAGTCTAAAATCCAGGGAAAAACAGCTATATCTTTATTGCATCCATGACAATACCGTGGTATCAGTAAAATGTCAATATCTATCCAACAAAATTAACGTACGGCATGAATTACATGAGACGACTAGATTCTAGACAACTAGAAGAAAAGATAATGTGAACTTTGTAAATAAAATAAACCAGCAAAGAAAACCCTATGCTTCTATGAACTGGACAGATTCTATTTAGAATGATAATTATTTGGTCATCCAGGTGCAATATTTAACCATTTGTTATAAAGTTCAATTATTGCATTAATTTCAAGGTGTATTAATTAATTCATAGTAGAAATTTGAGGTTATTATCTTCAAGTTTACACCAAGTATCAAAGCAAAATATTTAAACTTCACCAATTTAATCTCTGAGGATTATATAGCAATTAAGCTGCCTCGTTAGCAAATAGATATTAATTTATATTCATTACTTATGTTTTCCTTCTGGGACTGATACATTATATCATTTGGCATCACATAAATGTCAAATGTTATGTTTGCTTACTGTGCTTTTTGCTGTTATCTGTGCCTTTGTAAACTTTCCTTCAACTTCAGTTTATAAAGATGTGTGTCTTATCAGGAAAATACAAAAATGTGTTTGAAATAAACATTTAAGCATGTTTTTCAAATGGCTGATATTTCACATTTAATCCAGTTTCTGGATGCATAATTGACTCAAAATACTTTACATTAAACACTGCCAATCAGTGATCCAACGTAAAGTGTCTACATTCCTGATAAACCCCAAATACCAAAATTTACTACAACAGCCATAAAGTAAATTAACTCCTTAATCCATTATCCAAAGATCCATTTCTAATAATTGTCATTTTTATTATATTATGAAGAGTATATTTACAATGAGATCATGAGTTTTATGTTCAATTGATCACCCTACGTTTTCAACCTTTATTCTTTTCTCAAAGTCAAGTATACACACTCGTGCTAAGAAATAGGATATTTGAAGGGAAATAGAGCTACATGTTGACTATTTTTAAGGAAGATGAATATAGTCAGGATTCTAAATACAATTTCCAAAGCCTATAAAAGATTCTGCTAAGCAGTCAGGTGTGCAGAATTTTTATTGCTAGAGTATCTTTAACTACAAATGTTTAGTTATCTTCTCTGGTGACTTAGGTCATGTTTCACATGATGCTTCGTCTTCCACATACAAGTTATGACATTGTATCATAATAATAGATAATGGGAAACAACTTCTCCCAGAGATGCAGCCATAGATCAAACAGGACAACGGACAATAGTGCCTGTGGCAAAATAAGTATCAAATTAGGGAGCCCCTCACATTGTCTACTATAGCTTTGTAAACTAGGCATTCTGAGTCTCGACTAGGGTCTGGCAGTCATATTCCCCACAGTAAATTAGGTAAACTTTGAGATTCTGTTTGTATATATGAAAAACAGAAGGATAATTTTTTATATTGTAAAAATAGAGAGAAAAGCTATGCTAACATTTAGCATAATACCTGCCATCTAGGTTGTCTTAGCACACTCTTACTATTATAAAACAGTACCTTAGAATGCATAATATAAATGGTAGATTTTTTTTCTATCAAACTATAGGCTGAAACTGTAAACTAACGAAGATTTTTTGGAAAGAAGTATGGAGAATTATAAAGAACGTAAAAGTTGACCTACCATTTGATCCCTCAATATCATCACTAGGTATCTACCCAGATGAACCAAATTCTTTTTACAAAAAGGGCATTTGCACCCAAATGTTTCTTGCTGCCTAATTCACAATAGCCAAGGTGTGAAGGCAGCCTACATGTCCATCAACCTATGAATGAACAAACAAATTGTGGTATATGGACACCGTGGCATACCATGCAGCTTTAAAATGAGGAAGACTTTACATCTTTTATATTTACCTGAATGGAGCTGGAACATATTCTTCTTAGTAAAGTATCACAAGAATGGAAAAAAAATTGTCCAATGTACTCGATACTATGATGAAACCAATATAGAAGCATCCAGAAAGAAAGAGGAAGGAGTGAGGAGGGGAAAGGGAAGGAACAGTGGAGGGAGGGTATTTGGCGGGATCTCACCTAATGCACACAGTGCAAGGATACATTGCAAAACATTTAAGAATATATTATAAATATCTTACCACAAAAATTAGTTAGGTGATGGCTATATTAATTAGTTTGATTTAAGTATTCCATAGTGTATGTCTAATCATCACATTGCATCCCATAAATGTATACAGTTATGATTTAATAAATATTAAGTTAAGAAAAAAAAAAGGTAAGCTGAGAAGACCAAGGTCAAGGTGCCAGCAGGTTCCACAAATGGTAAAGGCTGCTCTCTGTTTCCAAGATGGTGCAATTCTACTGTGTTCACACAGAGTAGAAGAGCAGAGGCCGGAAGCAACTCTTTGAAGTTTTTTATGGGAGCATTAATCCCATTCGCAAATGTGACACTCTTGTGACATAACCATTTCCCAAAGGCCTAACCTTTTAATGCTATTACCTTGGAGATTAAATTTTAACATAAATTATGCAAGGGCACAAACATTTAAACTACATCATAGGTAGTCACAAATGCCACTTGTTTTCGATTATTGTAATTATAAAAATTAGAAGTTGGTTATTTAATTCAAGCAATCTACTCTATAAAATATCATATATATATTTTAAATTTAGTCTGTGTGGTTGTCATTGTAGGTCAGAGTTCTAATATAAAAAAGTCACTTTAGACTTAGGTCTTTACAAACAGTATTTACTTGGAAGGAAAATACGCATATTAAAGTCCACCTGTTAATTTGTGTAAACATTTATATAAGAACTTTCAAGTCAATAATAAAATGTTATTTATGCTCAGAATCCTTATGTAAAAGACATACTCATTTAATTGGAAGAGATGAATGCTATCCTGGTAATAGAAATAGGGTTCTTTACAAAGCCATTATGCACATATACTGGGTGGGTCAAAAATATATGCATATCCTAAGTGATCTTGTTGGAAGTGAAATCAATCTTTCCCCAAAGGTATATTAATTGAAGGTAAAATGGGTGTGCATAGCATGTTCAAGTACACTTGATTAGAAAGGGTACCTTCAGTTCAACTCTGGGAATAATACATAGAAACCACTTAAAAGGGGTATATATCTTTTGGATATTTTCTGTATGTATGATACACACTATGCTCTGAGGAGCTATGTCATATGTAACTAAAATGTACATTTTTAATGAACTCATTGTGTCTATGCACAAACACAATTCAGATTACATCCTAGAACTTTTATCTCAGTGAAGTTAAGATGTATAATGTATGTCTAATTCTGCTCATTTCATGTGTTTTAATTATCAATGAAATGCAGTGATACAAAGTTTCTATCTCTAAAGTGAATGGAATGGAGAGTATACAGTGTACCCTTGACTGAGAATGTGAAATTTATTTGTTCATTTTCTTGGCTGTCATGATTGTATTTAAAAGACTGTAGTCCATCTGAAAGTTTCACTTCCCTCTCTCTTTGCAATTCTTTTTTCTGCTGTTATTTTTTGTTTTTCAGTTTCTCTTGAATTTACAATAGAAGCAAATATAAGGTAATTATTTCTACGCCCTAAACAGCATACATACCATCCTTCCTTTCCTGTATGTTTTCCATCCATTAGAGTTCTACATTCTAATTTTTATTTCCTTTTCTTCATGTTTGTATATTTTCTTTACACTTTTAAGAGTTTAACCCTCATCAATTTCAAGTTCACAGATTGAAAGCCATTGCCATTGTTGCTTTGAATACTCAGCATGCTTATTAATAATTAAACTAATATGTATAAAATATTTTTAGATACTAAGTTATTTAAAATAAGGTGTTTTAAAAATAAAAGTTTTATGTGGATCATGGGAAACTCTGAGCTAATATAGGATATAGCAAACAAACAAAAACACGATTAGAGGGTTCTCAGAACAAGTGAATGAAGATGAAGTATGTTAACATTTGAAGCAAAGATCATTACACAAAACTTATTCTGGCATATGTACTGGTTAAGGGCACAGGTTTGGAATAGACAAAGTAAAATTGGACTCTGAGAAAGCTGTTTACACTCTCTGATCTTATTTCATTATCTCTAAAATAAGGTGGTGGGTGAAAATAATACTAATCAGGTTATAACATTTTCATATAACATAAATAATTATTTAAAATATGCCTGACATGGAAAAAAGTTTTTGTTGATTTTGTTATAATCACTATGGCAATTAATCAGTGCTGTGTGGTACCGATCTAGAAGGATCAAATCTGTGGAACATACTGAAGCAGGTTCACTCTGCTGATTTCAATGTAGGACTGACAGATACCATCTACCAGGATAAACCCACCTGCTGGACTCTGATAATATAGCACATTCATACAAAAATTAAAGCCAAGCAACATCACTGCTCACAGATCAGCAGCAAAGGAATTCCAGGATTCATGGTGAGCCTGTCTCTTGAAGCTCAGAAAACCTGCCAGGGCAGGCAGACTTATCTGTGAATTCCCCACTTTGCATTATAGTTGAAGGACCCTGAAATTCTCCTGGAGTTTTATACCTTGGTTTAACTTGAATTCTAGGCTAAAATATTGCATGTTATTATTAGCTTTGCAGGACAAGAACAAACCCTGGTCTGTTTGGAATAGTTCCTCTTTATTTCAGTTGTTGAAATCTCAGCACATTCTACTATGAGAAAGGAGGAAGAGGTGGGTCGTCAAAGAAATTTGGAGACTTGTCCTTCACTCCTGAGTCTGAAATAAATATCTGTTATCTTATTAATTATTTAAGAAGATCCTTCTATGCACCTGGTACTGTACTAAGGAAAAAAATATGGTTTTCTTATAAACTCATAGCCTAGCAGATGAGATAGGCACATGGGTCACACAACAAATTTCAGTAATTGATACTCTTCACAAACACTTCTGTAACACTCACTGGTTAATAGACTCATCCAAAATGCTGCAGGTGCAGTTATGAACAAAACATAGAGCAATGTATCTATTGTACATAAAAGTTGTAATGTCTGAAAATATCCCAAATATGAAATTTTATACTGATAAAAGAAGATAGTGATAAGGAGAAATGAAGCATTGAAATATGGTAAAATGAGAAAGGTGCCAGTTGGAAGTTTGTTGTAATTAAGATTTCCCTGGAAAGTCCTCCCAATGTGGCTATACTGAACAAGGACCTAACTGGGATTACCAAGCAAGGAACAAGAAGGAGGTGGGTAGTGTGTGGCTCATGCCTGTAACCCTAACACTCGTGGAGGCTGAGGTGTGAAGATCACTTGAGCTCAGGAGTTCAAGGCCAGCCTGAGCAAAATTGAGACACTATCTCTACTAAAAATAGAAACATTTGGTGGGCCTTGTGGCAGTCCTGTAGTCTCAGCTACTGAGAAAGCTAAGGTAGGTGAATCACTTGAACCCTGGAATTTGAAGTTGCTGTGAGCTAGGCTGATAAGTCTAGCTTGGGAAAAGTGAGACTTAGTCTCAAAGAAACAAAGCAAAACAAAACAAAAAAAAAAAAAAAGGGAAAGAAAAAGAGCCCTAAAGGTAGAAATGATGAGCAGTGAAAATGTCCCATGGTGGAACAGAACATTAGCATCAGAAGAGCAAATATGTTCCTGTCATTGAAGAAGAAAGAACAATATCAGACAGAATTTTATTACCTATTCTAGACCTTCTGACTGCCAGCTTTTAAGTATCAACTGCAGACTGTTTTTTTTGTTCCTGTATTGTTTGTACCTTTACATCAGACTGGCGTTGGCTTCTTCCCAACCGCCATTGCATTACTAATATAAATAACAAAGTTAATGCTCAACAAAGCATTAGTATATGTCAACAAAGTTCATTCATCTATTACTATTGGTCTTGTAATTCTGGTCTCTGTATTGTGAAGAGACCAGACTCTAGAGCTAGCCTGGGTATGATGTTCATACATAACATTTATTAGCTATGTAACTTGGAGAAATAATTGAATTTTCAGAGACTCATTTTGCTCACCTGTAAAATGAAAAGCAAGAACGCTATCTATTATATAGTATTGTGATGTTAATATGACAGTTTTGTGTGAGATAATGCATTTAGTACTGTTCTGGCATCATAATAAAACATTCAGGGATTTGTGAATTTTAATGAACATAATGATAACAGCAAAATATTCTTATTGCAATAGAATCAATGTGACATAAGACTTCAGGTGATCTAACTTTCCTAAATAACTTTTCTTTTCTGTCACTCTTGAATTACAAAAACTTGAGATGTTTTATTTGCTTAGTACACAAAACATAAATTCCTCAAATAGATAATTGCCTGGACTTTTTCTTTTGTGGTTAAAATATCTTGTGTCTAAAATATCTTTAATTCTTCCTGGAATAAAAATTGCCCATTAATAAAAAGGGCTTTCTCATTTAGAATGCCTATCATAGCACGGGATGGCTACTTTCAACTGCTTCCTGGCAGCAAAACAGATAACCAAAGGCTTTTTATTTTTATTTTTTAAATTCTCATTGTAAATCTTTGGCTCTTTCTTGGGTAATGAAGACTCCTGAATAACTAACATTCAAATCAATGATGTGTTACTACATAAGTGAACACAAAACAATGTTAAACTTTTATTTAATAGACCATCATTCCAGCTCCAAATATGTTATAAAAAATAAATAAGTAAATAAATAAAATAATAAACAAAAAGAAATAAATGGAAAGATGTCATTGAGTTATTTTTAGGAACAAAATTTGCAACCTCTGTGCCATAATGACAATGATCTCTATTATTAAATTTTACTAAGTGAACCACTTAAAATTTAAATAATGCATAGAAATGACCTACCAGTAAAAGTATTCTATTAATTTGTTGAGAAATTGGCAAAGACATATATTAATACATTGTCACCCTCTTTCTCAAAGACAATTATTTTTTACTCTTTATGACATTCAATTTTAACATGATACACACACTGAATTCACATCTCTTTCCAAAAGAAATGAGATTTTCACTTTAAATCGCTTGGGTATAAATGTAAGGTCAAGCTGGTGGCAAGTGTATCACAAGGAGACCAGATCTATTACTTGAAAGTGGTACTTGATATTTCTTACCATAGGTGATAGAATCAGCTTCCTTTGCTAGCTGAAAAATCTCAATTTAGTTATAATAACACCTCGAATTTACTGATTTTAGTTTGAGAATGAATTGGATGTAAAATACACATAATTAGATTTAAATGATTGAAACCATTTTGCTCCTTCTGAGAAAATAACAATCTTAAGCAAATAATATCTCTTCTTAAAACTGGCAAAAGATTGAACAAAATACACTAATGCTCTTTCCAATTACTTTGAAAATTTTGGTTACAAAGTTAGAAGACTTGAAAATCCCCACCTTTGAAAGTACCTATTGAAATATATATTATTCTCCTTAAAGTAGTTCATGTAAGATGCTATTTTTTTATTCCTATGATGTAATCTTTACAAAATACATTTTGAACATACTTTGACTGTCCTTATTGTAGTATTTCATTATATTCAGGTACTGGAAATCTGTTTTCTGTGGAGAATTTAGTCTTTTGATACAATCTAAAGCTATTTAGAGCTTAAGATCAATAAAAAGTGATGAAAGAAATTGAAAAAGAGAGGGCTAATACAGTGAATTAGAAAGCAGGATAATACCATTTTTAATAAAAAATAATATATGACTGTAACACTGGAAAAATAATATTTCTAGAGCTCAAACCATATTTGGAGAAAATATAATAAAAGACAATATTGATATTATTACTGCAGAGGATATATAAGTATGTATCAACTCAATGTGATTATAGTGTACCACCAAATCATGTTTAAATTATATTTGGATTTATTCTATAAATATAACCAAATTTTAATCATATTTTAATATACTTTGATGAAAGGTTTACAATGGCTTTAATTTTAATACCATGGATTGAGTATAGGCTGAAATCTTCTTCCCTTTACTTTAGATACAACAAAATGATAACCCACGCATAAAAATAAGGATATGAAAAGGCCAGGATCCATTTAGGAAGCACTTGTAGCAGAAAAGAAACAGGAACAAAACAGTTAGGAACTCAAACGTGAGGACCTCTTTAACTCCATGGCCTAAAGTAACTAAGAGTTAAACTGTAATTTACTGACACTGGGGTCTAGAGGACTTTGAAGGGCCAGGGGACAAATCTGCACGATTATAAAAGGCCAAGCAGACACAGTTGTGAAACTGGATGCCAGAAACGCTGCACTTTTGTTATCAGGGTCAAAATAATTTCCCTGCCAAACAAATATTGTCATACTAATTTGCCATTACTGTTTGCATAGAAAAGTAGACTTAGAAAAAGAACTGAGAAACAGTAAGTAATCACAGCAACAATAAAAGCTCATATAGAGTCATTTATTACATCACAAGGGAGTTTTGTTAGTAAGTTCAGAAAAAATGTAATGATCCATACAAGTTATCGGGAAAAAGGTTATCTATAGTGGGTTCTGATGTAACCGAATTTCTACTTTGGAGTTTATATCATGGGTTACAGAGATTAAAGTTATAAATATAAAAACACTATGGAAAATAACATACAAGAGCATCTCCATAATTCCAGGGTTGGAAAATATTTCTTAAATAAGGCACAACAAGGACAAATCACATACAGGACACTGAGAACTTCTGTTCATCAAAAGTTACTATCAATGTAAAGTGATTGAAAAAAATACTGTCTGTATTTTTTGTAACAAGTAACACATTTTTTTTTTTCTGAGACAGAGTCTCACTTTGTCATCCTCCCATCACAGCTCATAGCAACCTCACATTCTTGGGCGTAAGTGATTTTCTTGCCTCAGCATCCCAAGTAGCAGGGACTACAGGCATCCACCACAATGCCCGGCTATTTTTTTAGAGACAAGATCTCATTCTGGCTCAGGCTGGTGTCAAACTCATGAGCTCAGGCAGTCCACTCACCTCGGCCTCCCAAAGTGCTAGGATTATAGGCATGAGCCACCAGGCCTGGCCATAGCACATTTTTAATAACATACAAAACCAAATGATATTTAGGATATAGAATTTATAACAAAAACTAAGAACTCTTAAGAAAACAACTAACAACTAAATAGAAAAATTAATAGCACTCAAGAAAAGAAACAAGTATGCCACATAAATAAATTATGAATGACCATACATACATGAGGTGATGCTCAAACTCAGCAGGGATTACAGAAATGCTGACAAAAAGAAATATCAGATATTATGTCACATTAGTTGGGTTAACAAAAAATTAAATATTAAAATATCAAGTGTTGGTAAACTTATGGAGCATTTGAACTATTAGAGATTATAATTACTCTGGCTAATTAATTTGCATTTTCATGTAAAATATGCATAGCCTATGGCCCTGAAGTTGTGTTACTCCAAGGAAATGCAGTTGAACTATAACCTATGTATATGAATGTTCACCACAGCACCTCATGCAACAGGAAAGATATGCAACATCCCAAGTGTTCATGAATAGGATAACAGAAAGAAAACTTATGTTATTTTAACAAAAATGGACATATTTTCACAGTGAAAATTAACTAAATCTGCATTCCTCAGTATGGTTGAATCTCATTAGAGAAGAGAGTCACATATGCTATACTTCTCTCCATAAATTTGAAGGCAGGACAAAATGAAAACATATTTCTTGGGTCACACAAATACAGTAAATCTGTAAAACAAAGAATGGTAATGAGTCATAGATACTTAATGTATGATTTTTCTGTGGGAATGTGGCCTCTGAGACATCAAATGTCAAGAAAGTAAAAAATATAAATCAAATATGGAGAGAAATGATGATAACTATAATCTCTCCCTTCATTTATGGTCCATCGCTGCATGAGTTTCAAATTTTAATACTGATTTTTGATATATATAAAATTATACTTAGTACAATAAATCTTTATTTACACAGCTGCTTTCTAAAAGTTAAAGTTCTTTATACCACTTGTTTCACATTTCAATATGTAACATAAATACATTTTGTCACTAAAATCTAATTGGTATTTACTATAAATGCATTAGAAAATAACTCATAATTCCCTTCTATTTGTTACTATGTAATACATTCAACCACTAGGGATTATTTATAGAAACATTATTGAAATGATAACATTCTGAATTTTAGTAGAAACATTAAACAAAAATTTAGAGTTGGCCAGCACGGTGGCTCATGCCTGTAATCTTAGCACTCTAGGAGGCCCAGTTGGGTGGATTGCTTGAGCTCAGGAGTTAAAGACCAGCTTAAGAAATAGTGAGACATTGTTTCTACTAAATACAGGAAAATTAATGGGGTATTGTGGCAGGCATTTGTAATGCCAGGTACTTGGGAAGGTAAAGGAAGAGAATCTCTTGAACCCAGGAGTTTGTGATTGCTATGAGCTATGATGCCAGAGCACTCTACCCAGATGACAGAGTCAGAGTGAGACTTTGTTTCAAAAAACAAAAGTCAATACAATGTGTGTGTGTGTATGTATACATACATATATGCACATACACACACATATATGTATATATACACATAATATAATATATTGTATATATAATATATACATTATATATTGTATATATACTATATATGGTGTATATATAATATATAATATGATATAATATATACAATATATATGTATTATGTAAAAACTAGGTTCCTGCATATTAACATTATTTTTATCTCATAGATCTTTAATGAAGATCTTGAAATAATTAACAGTCCTCCTAATTTTCTCTCTATTAAATAAAAAAGATTAACAGTTACTTTACAGATACACCAAAGAATATTTTGTAGACCATTAATTAAATAGCAATCTTAATTAGTATGTATTTACACACATAATAATTAATATGGTATTAATATGGATTTACACACATTATCTCTGTGGAAACGTGGCCTCTGAGACACAAAATGCTAAGAAAGTAAAAAATATAAATCAAATATGGAGAGAAATGACGATGACAGCAATCTCTCTCTTCTTATAAAAGTGTTTTTATATAGCCTCTCTCTCTCTAGTGGCATCTATACATGATTTGCCAATAGAAAGAAAGAGGAAGAAAAAGAAAGAGAGACCTATATAAAAGAATGAAGCAGAAATTACTCCATATCCTCTAAAAATCAATAATTGAAAAGAATATCAGCATTTCCTAGGATAAAATGAAAAGATTTCCTTGATTTTTTTTATAATTTAATTTAAACTTTAAACATTTTCAATTTCTTTTATGAAAATATTTTTATCTCTCTGTTTCTATTACAACACACAAACTAAATTTCAATCCCGTTTCAATTATGCCCATATAATATCCAAGAGTTACATAACATTTAAGGGCAACATGGAAGGTTGGCTGGGCAATAAGAGACTTCAGTGATTTTTTTTAAAGAATAACTATGTGAAATTTGCAAGAAATTGAAATATGTAAGAGATTCAATATTGATTAGGCTAAGTATTTTAGTAAAGACATTTTCAAACAAAAAAATCCAATGATATAGACTATTTAAAGAAAATTTTAGCCATTCCATTTATGATGTAACATATCACTTAATCATGAATAAATACACTGTATCCACTCATGATAGATTTATTGTGATTACCTAGACTTCGTGCCTGTCATTGCTTGTCTGCACCACGGTAAATATTTTTCAAAAAAGTTTAAAACAGAGTCATTTACCGAATTGACTGTAACAAATAAGAAGTCAATCAGCTCCATAAAAGAATAAAGTCACTGTCATCACTGTCTATCTTCTATTTTCATTGTCTTCTACAAATAAATTGCGGAAATTCTTCCTGAACATATAAGATACCCACTATCAATAAAAATACATAAACTCATGTCACTGGTGGCCAAAGCAGCTGAACAGAGAGTGTGTACCAATAGAGTGATTTGTCCTTCAAAAAGAAAAAAAAAACTGTCAACATTACATTTCTTATGCTATTAGTTTTTTAGAACGAGAATGTGATTTTGTATAGGCTTCCTTTTTAAAAAATTCTATTCATTAATTTTCAATCAAAGGAGACTATTTAAATTATTTTTTATCTTTAAGTAAGCTAATACATCTAAGTATATTATAGTTAATTTGGTATTTATATCCTTATTTATAAAAGTAAAGTTTATTGCAATTTTATCTTGCTTTATTGGGTTTCATGATTCCTCCTAAGACTTATAACCTGAAACTATATAATTACAAAATCAGACTTGGATTTGCTGCATTATTTTTTACATTATCTACAGAAATACACTGGGAAAATAAATATTATTTTGCTTACAATAGTGATCAATAAATAAATGCTCATTACTAATTAGTTCAAAATGACAGAATAGCAACATATATTACAGTTGTCTCTAATCCCCAAATCCAGTATTTTGCATATCTATATGCATGTATAATGTATATAAATACTTGTATGTATATGTGTAGGAAGAGTGCATATGTTTCCTTATTAATATTCATAATATGTGTGCATACTGTACAGATATAAACACAAGTTCTGTCGATTAAAATTGCAAACTCATTCTAGAAAAAGTGCTACGTACCTCATTGCTTAATATCACTACAGTCACCTTCAAAGTACTCCCTTTAGGAAGTTACACACTGATGCCATCTCCTATTCCACCCTTCGAAGCAATTTTGGAACTCTTTTTCTGGAATGGATATCTGTTGCCCTATTATCCTTGATGCCCTGAATGTCAGCAAAAGGTCATATAAATATATATGACATTTTATATTTTATATAAAATATAATATATATAATGACATTCCAGGATATATTTTATCCTTGGGTAAAGAAAAAAGTCACTGGTGGCTAAAGCAGCTGAACAGAGAGTGTGTACCAATAGACTTACTTGCTCGCTGGCTAAAAACTCCCTCACACACAGTGCCATGTGAGTTGGTGCATCTATATTTTCATGCAGTATTTTTAGCACTTTCAAATAGTAAACTTAGTTTATAGAGTTTCAAGCTATTGCCCTGGGTACAGTGCCATGGCATCACAGCTCACAGCAACCTCCAACTCTTGGGCTTAAGCAATTCTCTTGCCTCAGCCTCCCAAAGAGCTGGGACTATGGGCACCTACCACAACGCCTGGCTATTTTTTGTTGCAATTGTCTTTGTTTTTTAGTTGGCCCGGGCTGGGTTCGAATCGGCCACCCTCGGTGTATGTGGCTCACTCTGTCTGTAACCACCGTGCTACGAGTGCTAAGCCAAAGACAATGTTTTTGGTTGTGGAGAATTATCTGATTCCATTGTGCACTTTGAGGATTTCTTTCAGGGTAATATTCATAAACCTATATTTCATCACCTTTTCATCACCATAACATGATCCAAAACATTGTCTTTTCTCTCCAAATGATTTTACCAAACTTTGACACTCCTTAGCTTTTGGTCATTGGTGATCTCCTTTGGGGCCATTTTTGCCCTAACCTTTTTATGCTAAAATTTTTAGTTTTTTAACTGTTTTTCTTTTGATGTTGACTTGGTTTGCTATGCCTCTCACAGCCAACCTATGATTTTGACATACAATCCTGTGAATTTTTGCCATGTTTTTGTCAGATCTATCCCTTAAATGGCCACACTGACCACTCTTCATTAGTGATGCTTTCTCTCCCTTCAGAAAAATGATTAATCCATTTGTATGCTTCCATTTTCTACATACTATTATCCCAAATAAACTCAGAATAACATGTTCCCCATTTTACTTCCACTCTTGCCAAGTTTAACCAATATTTATTGTATCGTACTGTATTTAACAACAAATGTTTATTTGTTGCTCTAATTCAAGCTGTGATATTCTTGTGACAGCGCACAAGACTCTTATCAACAATAATAAACAGCCCTCAGCATGACACTCCCACACCTGAACAGGAACACAGTTGTGAGACATTGATACACCAAGGTTATGAAACTTACTCAGTTCTTCGTACAGTGCTGTCAACATAACTTAATGGTGGCAAGGTCATGAACTTAATTGTCAGACCCTAAACTATCACATAAAATTAGATTTATGCAACAATATATGAGGTTTTGTATCAATGTAAGTACCTTCATAGAGAAGCAAAATCTAAAAATATTAATAAGAAAATAAAAATAATTTTAAACAAGAATAAAACAAAGGCAACAACAAAATCATCATTTCATTCCAGAGATTGAATTCTAAATTTTTTACAACTAAAAATTATGTAGTTTCAATAATATAGTAGGAGATGAATACATTTACAAACCCTCAATTTTTAAAAATGGAATTACACCACACAAAGAGAGAATGAGAGAAAATATTACTTTCAAGATCATTTTAAAGACATAGAAGTAAATGACTTTTTATGTTGAAATACTAAATGGGAGCAAATGTTTTTGGCTATATGGATTGTTTTTGTAAGGCTTGAGTTATGGCTATGAGTGTGACCATCACCCAAATAGTGTTTACTGGATGGATTAGCTAGGTTTTCACCCATTCCCCACTCCCTCTTTGCCTCCCACTAACTTATACTTCCTTTGGTGCAACTGTGTCCAATTTTATAGTAAGTACATGTGGTGTTTCTTTATCCATTATTTAGATACTTCATTTAGAGTAATTGTCTCCAGTTTCATCCAAAATATTTAGAAAATGAATCAATTTATCCTTTTTTATGGTTGAGTAGTATCCTATGGTATACTTATGCCATCTTTTGTTAATCCATTCATGAATGGAAGAGTACATTGGTTGATTGTACTTGCAATTGTAAGTTGTGCCTCCATAAATGCTCCAATGCAGGTGCCTTTTTGACAAAATGACTCCCCCCACTACCTTGGATAGATGCCTATTAGTGGGATTGTTGGATTGAATGGTAGGTCTACATTTGGTTCTGTGAGGAATCTCCATGCTGTCTCTCATACAACATGTACTAATTTGTAGTCTTACCAAAAGTGTATCTGTATTCCTTTCTCTTCACATCCATGACAGATTCTATTATTTGGGGGCTTTTTAATAAAAAGCCATCCTAACTGGGGCAAGGCAATATTTCACTGTAGTTTTGATTTGGATTATTTTTATGATTACTGATAAGGATTTTCCATATTTTTATTGGCTATTTGTTTATATTCTTTTGAGAAGCTCCTATTCATGTCTTTTATCCACTTTTTGATGACATTGTTTGTTTTTATTTTGCTGAATTGTTTGAGGTCATGGTAAATTCCAGACATTAGACATTTATTGGATATATAGTATGTGAATATTTTCTCCCATTCTATAAGTTGACTATTTCTCTATCTATTATTTATTTAGCTGTGAAGCGATTTTTAATTTAATAAACTCTCATTTATTTATTTTGTTTTTTTGCTGTGATGGCATTGTGATGTATATATATATATATTTAATAAACTATTTCTCTAGATTGAAAAAGTTTGTCCTACATTTTCTTCTAGAATTTTGCTTCACATTTAAGTCTTTATTCATCTTGAATTAATTTTTATGAGTAGTGAGAATTATGAAACCTATACCATTTTAATCATGGCTATCCAAATTACCCAGGACCATTTATTGAATACCTCCCATTACTCAATCAAGAAGACAAATAATGAGCAGTGAGATCAAATTAGTAATAACAGTATTTCAACAAATAAATCCAACTAAACAATAAATGAGTCAGAAGGTCTCTAGAACTTAACAGAGAAAGATGAAGAAGATAAAAGATAGGAATAGTTAATGAAGATGTTTCTAACAGTATATATAATTTAAGCAATAAGTCAGGATTTTGTTGAAAAAAGAATACACTTTATGGAAAATTATAAATTATCATGAACTACCATTCTAAATTAATAAAAATAATAACTTTAAAGTACATAGAATTATATTGAAGAGATAAATAATAGTTGCCAAATAGTTTATTTGAATAGACAAAGAAGACCATGTAAAACAAAGCATTGGTGGTAATACAATGTCTAGCTTTCATATATTGGTAGAGAAATGCATGTTTACTATGATACAGTAAAAAAGAAATTAAATTAAAAAGTAGTGGAAATTAAACTCAAACTCACAGAATAATAATGGGAAATTGGAAGTAAATGGCAACTTAATCAAAAAAGTAAAATATTGACCAGATAAAGATAAATCATAAAATGAAATGGGTTGTAAACTTAAGTACTATAAAAGAATCAAGTCATCCACTTTCACACTAAATTCAAAGTGTATAAAATATATCAAAGCAGATTGGATGATAAAAAAAATCTTGTTGCAGAAACATCCCATGCACTTATTTTAAAAGAATAGACTATTTCTAAAACCCAATTATAGCATAGGAATACTATATTTAGGAAAGGGGAAAGGGAGGTGAGGGGAGGGGGGAGTATGGGTGGAGGGAGGGCAATTGGTGGGATCACACCTATGGTGCATCTTAGCAGGGTACTGGGGAAACTTATTAAATGTAGAGTATTAATGTCTTTATATAGTGATCAAGAAAATGCCATGAAGGCTATCTGTAACAGTAGGATCAAAACATTTCTGAATGTATATGAATCGTGCCCTATGATTGCACCAATGTACAGAATTATGATTCGATAAAATTATTAAAAAAAAACTAAAAAGACCAAATACATGTTCTAATTTAAAATGTATTAAAAACTAAGCAAAATTAAAAAAAAAACATAAAGATCACTTAGCTCCTTCTCCACAACCCAAAGAAATAAGGACTCAAATTCCTGCTGAAAATTCAATGGTCAAGGCCCTGCTATGTCTGCAAGCAGGACAAGTGAGGCTCTGCCCACCACATTCTTCTTCCCAAAAGACTTACTCTTCATCTTCCCATCTCACCACAACTACTTTGTGATTAAGAACATCTGCTTTGGGAGGAAATAAACCTGGGTTGAATTCCAGCTCTGTGACTTGGGTAAAATTTAATACCTCCAAGCCTCAGTTTTCTTATCTGTAAAATGGAGGTAGTGTCCATAGGGTTAATGAAAGTTTGAATGGGTTATAAAGATCTTCACATTATGCCTAGTACATAGTAAAATCAATCTAGTACATAGTAAAATCAGTGAATTAGTAGTAGGAGTACTAAATATTGACAATTCTTCAAGGCTAAGGTCAAATTTTACATCTAAGAACTATTCTTAGATTCCTCTAGACTTCAAAGATCACACTTTCTTTTAAATTCTTTCAGTCCTCATAGATAACACAGTCATTATTTAACACTGACTTATAGTAACAACCACAATCTCCTGCAGAGTGAGAACTATGTCTTCCTTGGCATCTCTCTTTGTGCCTAACCTAATCATCAACAAAGAACAGATACTCAGAAAACATTGTCAATTTATGATTTTACAGGTGATTGCTATCATGAAGGGGACAGTTCCTTAATATTTATTCCAGCTTCCCCTGAGTCATAGGAGAAGGTAATCAAGTATTCCTTTAAGTATTCCTTAAGTTCCTATACAAGGAAGCATCATCCCTTCCCCTCCTTGTAAAATCACAGAGATGTCCCCCAATTTGCTAAACCATGGAGGGTATTCCCTCTTTTAAATGTCCTGCCCTAATAACAAACCACTAGTCAGGATATGTGCTATAATTTTCACTTCAAGAAAAATGAAAAATGACATCTTCTATACTCCTTATATTAATTAAGATCTAGAAAATACTGAAAAACCAATTAGCCCAAACCCCAGTTGTTTAAAAGTTGACATACATAATAAAAGTTGGTTTCTTTTGGGTGGCACCTATGGCTCAGTGGATAGGGCACCAGCCCCATATACTGAGGGTGGTGGATTCAAACCTTTCCCTGGCCAAACTGCAACAAAAAATAGCCGGGCATTGTGGTGGACACTTGTAGTCTCATTTACTTGGGAGGCTGAGGCAAGAGAATCACCTAAGCCCAGGAGTTGGAGGTTGCTGTGAGCTGTGACGTCACAGCACTCTACCAAGGGCAACAAAGTGAGACTCTGTCTCAACAACAAAAAAAAGTTTGTTTCTTTTTAGTGCTGCAGGTTCAGGCAACTCTCTAGGACAAAAATCCCCCACACAGCCCCTCATCAGGAGGATGCAGGATTCTCCAACCTCAAGCTGCACTGTCTGAAGCACGCTGCCTCCTCAGCTGCCATGGTACCAAAAGACAATGCTAGAGAGTCTTTCACTGACAATTAAGTCCTTAGGCCAGAAAATGACACTCATCCCTTCTACTTACAACCCAATGGTCAGAATAAGAGAATCACATGGCCCTCCTTAATGGCAAAGGGCATAGGAAATTGTTACTCTTTCACTGGTCCAAAAAGAGAAGAAAACCAGATCAAAGTGAGCATCAAAAGTCTCTAACACACTCCTTAGGACACTTGTGCAACTCTACCTTGTAAGACAAGCCTCTTTCAACCTGGACTGCAAATTCTTTGAGGGTATTTTAACCCATTCTTTTCTAGCTCCCCACCATTCTCCTCCAATGCCTCTCTAACACAATCCCTGGGCACACTATCCATGCATACTTCTTAAGTTCATTCTTTTTTGTCGTATGGTTACTGAATGCTTTCCACATGCCTGGCAGTGTTCTAGGTGATAAAGATATGACTCTAAACAAAATATACACATAGCTGCATCCTAATGAAACTTCCAATTTAGTAAGGAAGGAAAACGAATCAAAAAGTAGACAAAATGTACAATCAAGTGGCTCTTGATGGGTACTATAGGGAGAAACAAGCAAAGAAATGGTTTTAAATTTGTATGTGGCAGGGGTGGGACAGAAAATGGCTATATGGAGCCACACAGAGATGGGGGCTCACCATAAATCCTGGGCTCCTTGTTTGACATAAACAAGGATAAAGGATATAAAATGAGTAATAATGGTCTCATGAACAATGGCACTACTGATGCTACAAGTGTTGGGAGTGGGAAGAGGACAACATGGGAGATTTGCCACATCATAGAGAGTTTGGGGGGATTCCCTTTCCATTCCTAGAGGCCAGGAAGTGGTTGCAGTTTCTGACTGTCCTCTTCACTTGCCAACAGAGGCATGGAGACTAATGAGAGACCACTTTAAACAGAGCCTGTGGGTATGTTTAATTGATTACCTCGAACATTTTTAGGTACTTTTTATATTTTCTCTTCCTTTTTTTACTCAAACAAAAAAATCCTAATAGCTGGATCTCTGGAACTTTTTTTATTTTGCAAAATTTGAAACTATATATTCATCGAATGACAACTCACAATTTCCCCCTACTCCAAACTCCACAACCACCATTCTACTTTATGATTTTGCAAGTTTGACTATTTTAGATACCTCATATAAGTGGAATTATGTAGTGTTTGTCTTTTGGGGACTGGTCTATTTCACTTAGCCTATTTAGAAGCTTCCTAAGTTTCTCGAAGTTGGTCTACATTGAAGCATGTGACAACATTTTCTTCCCTTTTTAAAATTAAAAATATTTCATGATAGTATTTTGAGTTTTTTCCTATTGTATGTGTATACCACATCCCCTGTATTTATTCACCTACTGATGAACATTTCCATCTTTTTTCTTAAATAATTTTATTAAATCATAATTGTGTACATTGGTGCAATCAAAGGGCACAATGTGCTTCATATACAATTAGAAATATTTTGATCGTACTGTTAGAGATAGCCTTCATAGCATTTTCTTGATCATTATATAAAGACATTGATACTCTACATTTAATAATTTTCACCAGTACCCTGCTAAGATGCACCGTAGGTGTGATCCCACTAATTGCCCTCCCTCCACCCATCCTCCCCCCTCCCCTCCCCTCCCTTTCCCTTTTCCCTGTATTCTTGTGCTATAAGTGGGTTTTAGCCTTTATATGAAAGCTATAAATTAGCTTCATATTTAGGGCTGAGTACATTGGATACTTTTTCTTCCATTCTTGAGATACTTTGCTAAGAAGAACATGTTCCACAATCTTTAAGTTGCTAAGCGT
>CAUYON010083299.1:0-15062 GCA_963573935.1 Arctocebus calabarensis
TCCATGCCGCTGCCCGCCGAAGCCATGCCCGGGCTCCGCGGCCGCCAGCCCCGCCGGAGCGGAGGACGCCAGGAGGGTCCGGAGAGACCGAGCGCGGGGACTCACTCCCTCTGAGCTCCGCGCGCCTCCGCCGCGGCGAGATGTGCCTGCAGAGACAGCGGGCCGGGAGGGGGTAGTGGACGGCTGCCGCTATGCCTCTCCCGTAGTGGACCTTCACCGCCTGCTTCGCGCCGCGCCCGCGCTAAAAGCCAGAGTCTGCGCCCGCTCCGCCCCGCGTGGCCCGGCTCGCTCCGCCCTGGTCCCGCCCCTGGCTGCGGGAGGCGGTGCCCAGTGGGGAGGGGCAGAGGGTCGGCACTCGGCAGATCAGGGCTCTGACTCCAGGCGCCAGAGGCTCGCGCCCGCTCCGCCCCTGCCCCGCCCCTCCGGCGCTCAGAGCCCAGCGTGAGGCCGCTGCTGCCTACTGGCAGACCCCAGTTCCTCGAAGCCGCCTGGCCCGGACCGCCGGGCCGGCCCCCAGCTGCGCTGGCTCCTGGGTCGCGTCGCTGCCCACCTCGACCAGTCACGTGGGTCTCCCTTTCTTAGGGAGCAGAGGTGGGTCGTTTTCTAGAACGTGTCAGATGTGATTACTGGATATCCCAGGCTGTGGCCCTTGAAGCAAGCACAGGTCCTCTCTCAGTGATGTAACTCTCCCCTCTTCAGCCAGTTTCACATCCTGAGGGATTTGGAGAAATGAGGAGAAAAGTGACTAAAGGCATTTTATCCTTTTTTCAAACCCAGGATGGGACCAGGACTCGACCCCTCACTCCGGTTTTCGTATTTTTTCACTTCTCTCCCAAGCCTGCTGCTGCTTCTGTTTTCGGGGCTTGCTTGCATCCTTTGCGCCCCTTACGAAGGGCGGTTGCGGGAGGGATGCATAGGCTAAAATGAGAACTCCCACAAAATGTGAATTCAGTAAATCTTTTGTCCGTTTCTACTGCTCTGCCCTTTGCGTATTGGCTAAAACCTTTATTCGTTTCACTTTGCATTATACCAAGCTGGATGTCATTCCCTCCCTGGGTATTAAGATGTCCTTGTCCTCTGCAAGACCTAGCCCAGGGCCTGCAATAGGAAACGTGGTGTCATTTCCCTGAATGGGAAACGAATCAGTCTACAAATATTTATTGAGCACTTATGGGCTAAGGATTCAGCACAATAGGACATTTTCCCGGTTCTTAAGGAGACGCTCTATCCCCGCCCCCACCATACGTGAGAACAAAATACTCCTTCACATTAAAATCGCAGTTCTGTAATTGGTACGTTTAGAGGGTAATTGCCATGTCATCTATCTCCTGTATCTCTTTGACTACTTTCCATCCATTCTATAAAATTCACAATTTATTGAATAGGTTATCTGGTATGTTTCCAGATCTTTCACCATCTGTAAAACTTGTTGGTACACTGGAAGTATTGGTTAAGAGCTGAAGAATGGAAGAAACACCCCTTTCCTTCTCTGAAACACCATCCTCAAGCTGCAGGATTTCAAAGTAATACATGTTGATGGTAATGCTTTCCCTTCTAACCACGTCTTACCATTTTGAATGAAGCAACATTTTCAATTCTAAGAACAATAGAGTTAATGTAAAATAAGAACCAACCCCAAGTGAAACAAAAGCCTGGGGTTTTCTCATGTACAATTTAGGGAACTGGCTTTCCCCCCTCCCTTATCTCTAAATCATTATCATGCTAATTATTTCAGGACCCTTGAATGCCTAGAGCACACTGAGCTCCCTAATCTCCAACTTCTTATGGGCTTCTTGGATTCCTAACTAAAAAGAGTCTTAGTGCTTCTCCTTGAAAACAGTTCCTTACAGAACAGTGAAAACTTCAGAAACCAGGATGATTAGTAGGGGTGACAAAGTTCGTGATATTTTTCTTTTACCTGGACTTACGTTTGTGGGTTTATAATGTACATACAAAAGTAATCTTTAAGAAAATTTGTTGACTATGATCTCAAAAGTTATAAAGAAATCTTTATTTTCTTCCAGGTTCTACCACTTTCCCTTTAATAAGTTATTTTTCCAGTCAGCCAATATCTTTATCTTTAACACAGGTTTCTTTCTTCTACCCTCACCTCTAATCCCCACTCCCCTATACTTGTTTTACTTTGTTTTTTCTGGCTTGTTCCCACCTGCTTACCTGAATTACTCTATCCTCTTGGGTACTATCTACAAAATTGTCTCTATGCTGTTTCCAAAATTAGAAAAATAAGCCAATTTTGACAACAAAAGCAAAATTCTCCTAAAATGCCCCATTCTTCTATTAATCATTTATAGAATTAGCACAACATAAGCAGACCAACCATTATCAATCCCCACTTTCAAAACACAAAACTCTCAAGACAAAATTATTTATTCTTAAGTTCGTAGCAAACTCAGGAGGGGAGAGAAAGCTTTCTCTCCACCCACTGAAGGTTCACTGAAAAGGAACTGAGAAAAGGCCAATTAACAGGAGAAAAAGGCACCTAAAATTTATTTTATGTGTGTATGGGGAAAAAAAAATCACAAGAGTGTGATTACCCAATAACCCAATGAAGTCCAGATGCTTCTATACCCTTCTTAATGGGGGAAGACGAGGTGGGGATGTAGGAGTAAATTATTTTTTCAGGGGAAATCATGAGACCAAAATACAATGGCCTGGGACAAAGTTCTTCCAAGCTCTGGGGGAGGTGGCAGGAAGGTGTGGGGCAGAACTTCACTGGGAACAAAGGTTGTTTTATTTATGCAGATTAAAAAAAACATCCTAGATACACTCTGTAGGAGCTGCCCTCAGAAAAATAAATGAAAAATCTGTCTGGGAGTAGTGAGGACGTATAGTCTTTTCTCTTCCAGGTGTTTCATCTTTCCTAGTTATTTGATGAGATTCTTAGGAAAGTTGTCTTAAGACAATTACATATCTTTTGGAAAGTTTCTTAAATTCAATAAGGAAATTCTAGAGATATTCCCTCCTGGTGCTTCAGGAAAGAAAGAGAGTAATAAAGACAGAGAATGGGATAGGAGGTAGGGTAGCAGGACAATTAAGATATATGTATATAGGTACATATATATATATCTTATATATGCATCATATATAATGTGTATATAATATGTATATATATGGTGTGAGTGTATGTCAGAAATAGAATTTAAATAGACCCAGACTTAAGAAGGGAAATTGAACTGCAAAGACAATTTTCGTCCTTAGCTAAGGAGAATTGAATCGAGATTCCTTCAAAGGGATGGTTCTGTTCACCCTGTACTGTTAGGTCTCACAAAGGCCAGTGGCCCCCTCTTTCACCTGAGCCTAGCTAGCCTGGGGCACCATATCACCGTGGTCACTCCTGTCCTGGAGCTGGGGGGGGGCAAAGGTTATCTGTTGGGGTCCCTAACTCTGTCCCACATTATAGGAGCTCCATGAAATTTGGATGCATGAATTGTGTAGCCAGGGAAAGGCAGGAAGGAGTCTTTCTGTGGACCCTGAAGAGATCAGCCCCCAGCTTGAATCAGTGAGGCCAGAATAATGGATCAGCAATGTGAGAAGTGAGGTCAGATGGAAGAGATTAGAAGTCCATCAGGGAAACGGAAGTGATATAGCTAGAGGAGAATGTAGAAGAGATAAGGGGGTAAGACTTGTTCCTGACTTTGAACTGTTCATAAGAGAGTAAGAGGAGGTAATGTCACAGAGACAGTTCCCAGCCTGTCAGCAAAGGCACCATCTCTGTGTTTGCTCAACAATTGAAGCTACTTAGTTGTAGCTACTAAGGTTTAGTCATATGGGATGAACTACCAGGGATTCAGTCAGTTAGAAAGGGAAAAAAAAATTGCTGTTTTCAGGAATAGACCCCCCCCAAACTCATACATTGTTCAAGTCACCAATTTGGCACTGCCACAGCAGCTGCTGGTCACTTTCAATCCTAAGACCTTTAGGTAGGCTATGGGTTGGTGTCCTCATAAAAGTAAGCTCTGCCCATTGGATGTAGGACCACTTGACTGGGCTCTTTTAGTTGTGTTTCTCCTCCCAGATCCTGGAAAGTCTTTCTACACATGGATTTCAGTGCTGGGATCACATCTAGACATGCAATGTTTGACTCGTTTGCTCTTGGAGAAGAGAAATGGAACGGAGAAACAAACAGCCTGGAAGACGAAACAATGAAGCACTCATTGAAAATATACGGTAGTCCTCCCCTTATCTGCAGGGATATGTCCCAAGACCTGTGGTGGATGCCTGAAATCACAGAAACTACCTAACTGTCTCTATATACCAGTGGTCCCCAACCTTTTTGTTACTAGGGACTCATTTCATGGAATAGTGCTTTTCCACAGACCAGGGGAGGGAGAATGGTTTCAGGATGATTCAAGTGCACTACATTTATTGTGCATTTTATTTCTATTATTATTACCTTGTAATATGTAATGAAATAAGTATATAACTCACCATAACGCAGAATCATTGGGAGCCCTGAGCTGTTTTCCTGCAATTTGTCCCATCAGGGGATGATGTGAGACAGTGATATCCAAAGTGTTTTGCTTTTGTCCTCTGCTCCACCTCAGATCATCAGGCATTAGGTTTTCATAAGGAGCTCATAACCTGATACCTCACATGTGCAGTTTACAGTAGTTCTCATGCTCCTATTAGAATCTAATGCTGCTGCTGATCTGGCAGGAGACAGAGCTCAGACAGTGATGCAAGTGATGGGGAGCAGAATGACTATAAATTCAGGTGAAGCTTTGATTCCTTACCCCCCTCTCACCTCCTGCTGTGCAACCTCATTCCTAACAGGCCACAGACTGCTACTGGTCCATGACCCAGGGGTTGGGAACCACAGATATATAGTAAGTTTTTTCCTATACATATATACCTATGATAAAGTTGAATTTATAAATTAGGCATCATAAGAGATTAACAACAATAACTAATAAAAAACTGGAACAGTTATAACAACATGCTGTAATAAAAGCTGTGTGAATATGAGGCCAGGTATGGTGGCTCATGCCTATAATCCTAGCACTCTGGGAGACCGAGGCAGGGGTGGGGGTGGGGATGGCTTGTGCTCAGGAGTTCCAGACCAACCCAAACAAGAGCAAGACCCCATCTCTACTAAAAATAGAAAAGCTAGCCAGGTATTGTGGCAGGTACCTATAGTCCCAGCCACTCCAGAAGAGGATTGCTGAAGCCCAAGAGTCTGAGGTTGCTGTGAACTTTGACACCACAGCACTCTAGCCTGGGGCAACAGAATGAGACTGTCTCAAAAAAGTAATGTTATGTGAATATGGTTTCGCTCTCTCTCAAAATATTTTATTTTACTGTACTCACCTATTTGCAGACTGTGAAAGACCTTGGGTAATTAAAACTGAGGAAAGTGAAACCATCAACAAGGGGTTACTACTATACCCACTATTTTTCCAATGTAATAATAGGTAGTAAGGTCACCAAAATATACTTGACTTTAGGAATAAGAAACAGAGAAAATTATTTCAGGCATTTACTCTCTTTGCTATACATGTTCATTCTTAAGGTCCACTCCAGAAGGATTGTGATGTGAGTAGAACTATGTAATATAATATAATGAGACCTATCTGCTATTTGTGGTAATTAATGACATCAAGAGAGTTCCAGGAGCTGATGCATTCTGTATTACATTTCTTAGATTTCTTGTTTTGTTGTTGGAAAGTTTCTGGCTTAGAATTAGAGTAAATAACTGTGATTAATAATTGCCGTTTCTTTTTTAAAAAAAATTTATAAAAACTAAGAATTCTACATCTAACAACTAAATTCCATCATTTTCTAATGTCTTTTCTAATTTTAAAATGTACTAGATTGTTGAATCAGTTTGATTTAAGGCAATAATAGTACATTCATTATCCACATTGTGTGTTGATGTTTTGATTTCAAGTTAATTGATGTTTCATAGTAGTGCCTATGACCATATTAATTTACTTTCCCACAGAGAAAGAAAATAAACTGTGGAAGTGAAAACACTAAAGGACACTGGGTGGGAAGGATGATTAGTTTTTAAATAATTATGTTTGTGGCAATGAAGGAAGTGTGAGTAAGATAGCCAGGAGGTAGGAATATGGGAAATTTGGAATATTACTAGTAGAACTAATTCAAAGTGCCTTTTCCATTTTTTCAAGCATTTATTTCTTAAGAATGGTTCCCTATAGGCACAAATATTTTTCTGCATTTATAATTCAATTGTATTAATTTATAGCTATGTAGAGAAATGACTAGGTATAAGCACATCATGACTGAGTTATAATCTCTCTCTGTTTCTGCATCTACAAGTTAAAACTTCTGGTTACCTTGAAGCAAGTGGTTGCCTACCAACATATTCTCATTATGGCGGAATTTTGGTTATCTTTAGACATCATCAGCATGGTATATCATTTTCTATATCTGTTGTGGAGTTCTCTGTGCTTGGGAACTGAACTGAAAGTTGAGTAATTTTTTTAACCATTCTTTATTAAGGAAGTCCATCATTACAGATCCATTCTCTTAATACCGTTCTTGATGTAAATCAGAAAGAGACCTTAGAGATCATTGAGGTCAGTAGTTATCAGTTTAGATGTAACTAAATTCCTTTTTCTTCTCTTTTTCTCATTTTTTTTTCTTTTCTTTTTCTTTCTTTCTTTCTTTTCTTTCTTTTTTTTTTTTTGAAAGAGAATCCCATTTTGTCACCCTCGGTAGAGTGCCATGGCATCACAGCTCACAGCAACCTCAAAGTCTTAGGCTCAAGTGATTCTCTTGCCTCAGCCTCCCAAGTAGCTGGGACTATAAGTGCCTTCCACCGTGCCTGGCTATTTTTAGAGACGAAGTCTCGCTCAGGCTGGTCTCGAACCTGTGAGCACAGACAATCCTCCTGCCTCAGCTTCCCAGAGTGCTAGGATTACAGGCGTGAGCCGCTGTGCCCGGCCTGAAAATGGAATATTGAAAGCCTCAGAAATGGTCGCCCAGAACAGCTGAAACATTGGCAGGATGAGCAGGTTTAGTTTATGCTTTGTGGAACTTAAAGGGCTGAGTATGGAACTATGACTTAGGTGTAGAGTGGAACACAGACCAAGTAGATAAAAGTAGAGAGGGAAGGGCCAGCAGGAGTTGGTCACTTCCCCCC
Source organism: Arctocebus calabarensis (assembly GCA_963573935.1). Classification (NCBI taxonomy): domain Eukaryota; kingdom Metazoa; phylum Chordata; class Mammalia; order Primates; family Lorisidae; genus Arctocebus; species Arctocebus calabarensis. The sequence continues at coordinate 7,127 of CAUYON010083299.1, forward strand.
ATTGCTTTCCTTGGAGCTGGTTAGCTAAGCTTTCTCTGTGACCTTAAAAAGCCATCTTTGTGCACTTCTTAATGAGTTTTTATAGGAAGAGTTTTCATAAAGCCCTTTTGCCTTTGCATATTTGAATGAAGGTTTGTAGCTAGATGGGAAAAGACTAAGAACTGCCTACTTAGACACCCTCTTCCTAAATCTGAGTGCTGTATCGTCAGTTTTTCACCTTAACAACAGGCGTTGATTGACAATGGTGACTGGTACTATTGTATTCTCTGCAATGAGGTTTTTTTTTTTTTAATATAGACAGTCTCAAAATTGTTGTAGCTGGAAGCCCTTCCCCTGTGTGCTCCTGATAACGACTGTGTCTTTAGTGTCAGAAAATCTTCCTTCATTAGAAAGTGTAGATCCCTTCTCTCCTCCGTGGCTTAAAAGACTCATGTGTGCAAAGAGGAAAAATAAGTCCCGAATCATACATTTCGAATATAGTGATGGTTCAATGATAACTGAAGGAAAGGCTAGAATTAAAAAGGATTAAGTAAACAGGGTGCCCTTAGCAGTTTGTACTCACTCTTCCAACTAGAAGAATGCAACTAAGTTATCTCTCTCTGGTGTTTCTAAAAGGTGGTCTTAAATGTCAGCAGTGCTAGGGGATTAAGGCTAGTGGGGAAAAAAACCCTCCTAGGAATTTTATTTCAGTGTATCTCTAACCTCTAGATTTCACCTTTTAAAATTAGTCTGTAATGTGAGTATTACTGCATGATATATCTGCAGTTTGTCAAAACTCAAAATGTCAGCTCATTCATGCCCAAACAAATATAGGTAGAAAAATAATAGAACAATATGAAGATCAGTGCTTTATGTCATTTCTGAATTATTTTGTTTTCAACTTTTCTTTATCTTACATGTTTCACATTTGTTCTCCTGTCCTTTCAAGCTTTCTCATCTTTGATAAACAAGAATGAAAATCCTTTTTAATTCAGCAAGATCAATGTTAAAATACTCAGTGCGGAACCTACAACTCTATGGCTTTGAGCTTGTTATTAACCTTATTCACTCCTTTATAAAATATAATGATACGTCACAGGGTTGTTGTGAGAATTAATGAGGTAATTTACATAAGGTGTAATGTCTGGCATATGGTAAGCACTAACCATGATTATTACATTATTATAATCCAGATGTCAGCTAAGGCCTCCTGGTCCCTGAGAGATTTAGGTAAACTTTATTGAAATCTCTTATTTCATGATCCTTCAGAGTACAAAGTCCTTTGCTAAATTCTTGCCTCTATTTTTCTCCTATTTGGTTCTGCATTATATGCTCAATCCTTCCCTAATAAAGCTAGGTGCAAACGCCAGCCCTTTCACCAGTTTCCAGGAGAAACCAAATCAAAGGGCATTATGTAGTTTTGCATTTGCGAGACTTTTCTTTCAAGGAAGGGGTGCTACAAATGCTACACTATGAAGAATATAGCCTTTCACATTGTGCTTGCCTTATAGGAGCCCATATCTTTCCTCTCTTCTCTCTGCCAGTCCCATCCTCCCTCCTTTCTCCCCCTGCATTCAGTAGTTTCGCCCCTAACACTCTAAAGTTTAACTCTTGCTATCTGAAGTGCAGATGCTAGCAGTACTGGAGTCACCTGGAAGTGGCTGCAAATGAAGATTTCTGGCCTGACCAGAAATTCAGACCTATTGAATCAGCCTTGTAGTGTAGATAGGATCCCTAGTGACTCATGTGAAGAATGAAGTTTGGGGAGTGCTGACCGTATCACCTTTTCAGAACTCTTCAGGATTCAACCTCTACCCAAGTAGTCATGTCAAAGCAGCTTCTAAAAGAATAAAAATTCATCATTTTATATGCTACTCTTCAAAATATGCTCTAACCAAGTGAATGATGTTTCCTTTGTGTCCACTTCTCAGCAGGCTCTATTTGTCACTGATTTTGGTCCTATTGGTAATGTTCAGTTAGCTTACTTTGTTTTAGCTGGCATCAATGTATTGTAGACTCAATTGTTCTAAATCACCTTGTATTGTTATGCTCCCACTGTGAGCTATGATTCTCAGTGCAGCCCAAGATTCTGATGATGCATTAAATGACTGATGAAGACAAATGAGAATGCCTCTCTATATCTTAAACACAAATTTTTAAAACTGAGGAATATAAAGAATACTACTCGTCTTCTTGTGAATTCACTTTGTGACATTCCTGTGGCTTCACAATACACAAGCTACTAGAGATTTGGAATTAAAAGGCAGAATTTCAATTATACAAGTCATCTTAAAGAATATCATGGAACAAAGTACAAATAAGCCACTAATCCCCACTAGTAGAGGAAGAGTCACAGGCCTGGGAGTGATATCCCTAACTAAAGAAAGAGGATGAAGCTTCTTTGTTGTGGTTTCAAACTGGCCATTTTGACACTTGCTTTCTGAGCTTCTTTTACCTTTAGCCAACCCAGTTCTCAGATTTTGGAATCTCATGTGTAATCTTTATAATTGACAAACAAAAAAGATTGCACCTATGAACAGTGTTGAGCATAGAAGTTCCCTAAGGAAGCCACAGCAAGCCAGAGATGTCATTTGGGAAGGTAGATCCAGGAGCATGATGTACAGACATAGTGGACAAAGATTTTTAGAAGGATAGAGGGAAAATAAATGTGGAAGATAAACAAAATTAACTTTCAATAGCATTAGAAAAGTTCAATCATATATGAATGTAGTAAGTCAGGAGAAAAAAAATAGAAGGAACATGAAAGTTATTGATTACTAGAGTTGATAATTAAGACCAAAGGATAGGCCAGTTACCTTTGTAGGGACCAATTTTTCTTGACTTAGATTGAATTAGGGTGATTGACACCACCACTCTATGTTTTGACACCACTGCCCTACAGTGAACTAAGTGAAGCTGTGATATCTGATAACCCTTTATTATTTCTTGACAAAATATCAGCAATTTTGATAAAGCTAGCAGGTAAAGCAGATTCTCAAACATATTCAGGGAAATACATTTCTGCAATATGTTCTATTCAATGTCTAATATAATTTTTCTCATAACATTTCGAATCCTTTACCAATTCACTGTCACTTTCACTTCAATCTCTGGGCACTCCTTTGGCTATATATTTTAATACTTTGTGTGTGCATAGGAGAGGGAGCACTCTCTCTCTATCTCTCTCTGTGTGTGTTTGCTTGCTTTGGGTCCTCATATTTTTAAAAAATGATTTTCTCTTTGACCAAATTGATGTGCACTGTGGTTGCTCATGCCTTTCCTGGAATATGTTTCTCTCTTAGAGAAAGCCCAAATCTGATTTTTATTCTTTGCTCAAGTTTAAATACAAGAACTAATAATATAAGAGCAAATAAATACATTAAAAATGTCCTTTAGGCCAGGCGCAGTGGCTCACGCCTGTAATCAGGGCACTATGGGAAGCTGAGGTGGGTGGATTGCCTGAACTCACGAGTTTGAGGCCAGCCTGTGCCAGTGAGGCCCCATCTCTAAAAATAACCAGGTGTTGTGGCAGGCATCTGTAGTCGCAGCTACTAGGGAGGCTAGGACAAGAGAATTGCTTAAGCCCAGGAGTCTAAGATTGCTGTGAGCTATGATGCTATGGCACACCACCAAGGGTGACAAAATGAGACTCTGTCTCAAAAAAAAATGTCCTTTAAAGTCATCAGCTCTAAAAATGGTAATTATTTTAAAGGATGTGGTTTTAATTATTGATAGACCTGCTATAAAACACTTTCAGTTATCCCATGCTTAATTCTACATTCATTTATGGTATCCTTTTTAAATTTATATTATTTTTCCTGATGGTTTTCAATGTTTACTCCCAGTCCTCAAATCCCAAAGTCAGAAAAATAGAAACAGAGAATAAGAACAATAGAATAAGAACAGAGATGAAAACAATCAGAAGGAATTTCTAAAGTATGTATTCACAATTTACTTTGTTCCCTTTAAAAAATATATTATTTCTTTTTAATTCCTCTTTTTTTTTTGTTTCTGTCATATTTAGTCTCTCATATGATACACATTTTATTTGGAAAAAGAAAGCAATGCATCTGAAAACATACATACACACACCGGTACACATACAAAGAAGCATATGCATAGCTCATACTATATTGTTTTATGACATCCTATCCTTGTGAAAATCTTGCCTTGCCCCAGGAAAGATGTAGAACCATGTTTTTCAGAAGTATAATCACATTTCACCAAACTGAAAACTATCAACATATTTTAGTATAATGTTGCTACTATCATTTTACTGATGATGGTGCTGGTTTTGCCATTGTCAAGCTATATCCATGCCAACCAGCATGTTCACTAAATCCAAATTCAAGACACAAGGTCTGACAAGCTAAGTGTTCTGAAGGAACAACTGGACCAAATACTAAAAATCAGCGGTGTCTGAAGGAACAACTGGACCAAATATTAAAAATCAGTGGTGTCTTGCCAAATCCAGGGCTCAAAATTGCTGATTCTATAGTGCAAAATGCTCATCCTATCCTTGATCTCTGTTCTTAGTCAGACTTCTTTACTGTTGAAGGCAAGCATGTATGTGGCTTTGTTGCCAGGCCATTTTTCCTTTACTCTTCCAAATGGTTTTCTAAACATGCCTGAGTTTCTTACCAGATCCATTATTGTTAAACTATTTATTTCTGTAAGAATTTTCTTGTCTTCTCCCTATGCCTGCCGGGAAATATCAGAACAATGCAAGATAGAAATAGAATATGTGCATAAAATAGGATAGTTTTGGTGGTTATCAGTAATAATGTTTGAAAGGCAAAGAAGTCAGAAGAGTAGTCTAGTTAAACTAACTTTTGAGTTAGAGCTGAGTTAAGAGTTCACTGTACACTGAATAATTATTCGATTTGATGACTTCATAAGAATGAAAAGTTTGTGAAAGTTAGAAAGAAATACAAAACCTTGTATGAAACAACCAAGATAGGTGAATGCTGAAGAGTCAAGAGTTGGAAATTATTTCGCTAACAACTGGTAACTGGTCTGTTGAAAAAGCATACTTAAAGGACAGCTTTATTTTATTTCCTCTCTTCACAAATCTCTCAAAACTTTTTTAGTGTGAGGTAATTTTCCTGTAATCTTTGATGAAATCTCTTAAGAGCTCATCTCATGAAGTTTTGATCACTTTTAGGTAATGGAGAATTCCATGATCACTTTAAGTTGCAAATACAATCTCAATTCAGTCATTAGACTATCCAATTGTAATACATTAATCAAAATTTGAAACTTGATTTAGCATTAAATCTTCTTTGTGGATCAGGCCTGATCCAGGTCAGACATATAAAAACTGACTTTTTCTTTAAGAAGCTGCTTCCCTTCTGGGGCTATTTTATATTATACTTTGATCAGGCTGAGGGGTTCAAAAGACACAGAACTGATTTCACTTTCATTTCATTATAAATGCAGTAATTGGAAAAGGATGTTTCTGTCACCATCACTCTGTCATCATGATGTCTGTTTTATTTGACATCTCCCTTAAATTTGAGGAAAGAGGAATTTCATTGTGGCCTTCTGTTACAGTGTGCCTCCATGTTAGGCTGGGAGATTGAGAGAAGACAATGTGAAAATGACTCAGATGACTGGTCAAGAACTGTAAGAAACTTAAATATTATCATATACAGGTACTAATGATCTCGTGTGAGATGTAAATAGCTCCAAATCAGGTTTAATTGCACATCATTTTGCTAATATTATTTATAATGTACTGAGTATAGATTATCTGCCAGAATTTTCTGGGCGTTTTACACATGCTCTCTTATTTATTGAACAAATACAAGCACACTAATAGGTAAGTGGTAGCACCTCTTTTCAGGTGAGGAAACCCAGAAGTGAAAAGTTTGAGTTACTTATACCTAAGGCCACATAATTAAATAGAAAAGTTTAAATTTCAATCTTATGTCATCTGAAATTGGTAGAATATCAAGATTGCTTCATCCAGTCCCAACTGGATTTTTACAAGGTAGCCTAAAGCTATGTTATATAGAGGAAACAATGATTGACAAAAACTGCTAATTGCCTTTTTATTCCTGCTACTGAAGTAGATATCAGCTCAGACATGATCCCCATTAACCCCCCTTTTCTTCCTAGACTCATGGATATTTATTTTATACTTTCGGTTACAGTCCAACATTGCATTATTTATCTAGTTGCTCAAATGTTGGTTCCTGCGCTCCTTTGACATACTACAGTCATTGTGCTTTTTTGTTTTGTTTTGTTTTGCCTTTTCAAGCACTTCCTTCCTTTCTAGCACTTAGAAGATACTCCAGGTTCACCTTATATATTTCCAGCCCCCATTCTGGAGCCAAGTATTTCTCAAAGAAGCCCAGTTCAAACTTTTTAATGCATTATGTTTTATTTTTATTTATTATTAATAAAAATGTTTTATTTTAGGCTGGGCACAGTGGCTCACACCTGTAATCCTAGCACTTGGGAGGTCAAAGCAAGTGGATTGCCTGAGCTCACAGGTTCAAGACCAGCCTGAGCCAGAGCAAGACCTCATCTCTAAAAATAGTCAGGCATTGTGGTGGGTGCCTATAGTCCCAGCTACTTAGGAGACAGAGGAAAGAGAATCTCTTAAGCCCAAGAGTTGGAGGTTGCTGTGAGCTGTGATGCCACAGCACTCTACAGAAGTCAACAATGTAAAACTGTCTCAGAATAAAAGGTTTATTTTAGAATACATATGTATGAAAAAAAGTGCCTGGAACATAGCTTGATAAACCAATACAGAGGGGGTTATTTTCTCTTTTATACAAGATTCTTTTTTTTTTTTTGAGACAGTTTCACTTTGTTGCCCTTGGTAGAGTGTCCTGGTGTCATATCTCACAGCAACCTCAAACTCTTGGGTTCAAGTGATTCTCTTGCCTCACCCTCCTGAATAGCTGGGACTACAGGCGTCTGCCACAACACCCAGCGATTTTTAGAGACAGGGTCTCGTCCTGGCTAAGGCAGGTCTCAAACTGTGAGCTCAGGCAATCCATCTGCCTTGGCCTCCCAGGGTGCTAGGATTATGGGTGTGAGCCACCGTGCCCAGCTTATACAGGAATTCTTTTTTTTTTTTTTTTTTTTTTTTGAGACAGAGCCTCAAGCTGAGACCCTGGGTAGAGTGATGTGACATCACAGCTCACAGCAACCTCCAATTCCTGGGCTCAAGCGAGTCTCCTGCCTCTGCCTCCCAAGTAACTGGGAGTACAGGTGCCCGCCACAATGCCTGGGCATTTTTGTTTGGGTTGCAGCCATCATTGTTGGTTGGCGGGCCCAGGCTGGATTCGAACATGCCAGCTCAGGTTTACATGGCTGGCGCCTTAGCCTGCTGAGCCACAGGCGCTGAGCCGCCGCCGCCTCCTCCTCCTCCTCCTCCTTCTCCTTCGTCGTCTTCGTCTTTTTTTTTTTTTTGCAGTTTTTGTTCAGGGTTTGGTATGTATCTGTCACCTCAGGCATATGGGGGTGGTGCCCTACTCCTTTGGGCCTCAGGCGCCACCCGGATAATTTTTCTTCTATTCTTGTGATACTTTATAGAGTCTCCATCTTTTTTTAAGTCTGTATAGTATTCCATGGTATGCATATACCACAATTTATTAATCCATTCATGGGTCATTGGTCACTTGGGCTTCTTCCATGACTTGGGTATCATTAATTGAGCTGCAATGAATAATCAGGTGCAAATATCTTTTTGGCAAGTGAATATGGTCTTTTGGATATACTCCTAGTAGAGGAATTATAGGATCAAATGGCAGGCCTATTTTTAGATCCCTGAGTATTCTCCAAACTTCTTTCCAAAAGGAACATATTAGCTTGCATTCCCAGCAGCAGTGCAGAAGTGTTCCCTTTTCTCCACATCCATGCCAATATCTGTAGTTTTGGGGTTTTGTTATGTGGGCTAACCTTATTGGAGACAGATGGTATTGCAAAGTCTTTTTTTTTTTTT
>CAUYON010083300.1:0-18583 GCA_963573935.1 Arctocebus calabarensis
GGCCAAGGAACCCATACACCTATATATACCCTGAGACTAAAGGCCTAAAGGAGGAGATGGGGAAAGACTGGGAGAGAAACAGAGAGAGCTTCTCTCTCCCCACTAGAATTTTCTCCCTCTAACAGATGCCTTAATGTTTTCTATATTCTTTTCTTTCTTTTCTGTGAATAAATTCTGTCTTACAAAAATAAAAAATAAAAATTAAAAAAAAAAAGTATTTGTTTTCACAAAGACTGCAGTCTTTTATAGAAGACAGGTGTGGAGGAAAATAATTACACATAATAATCTTGTTATGTTTGATACAAGGCTCCAACTGTCCAATTCAACTGAATATCTGAACAGAATTAAGATAAGAAAGATTTATGGTTGTCTAGGATGAACTATAACTTATCTTTCGATATTATGTCTGATTAATGATTATGCAACTTTTACTATAAAAGATAAAAATAGAGGAATATTAGCTGACATGCATAGATAATTTCTCTTTTACTTTTCTTTCTACTTTTTATTAAAGTGGTCATATTGGCAAAAGATGAAATTTTATCATAACTAATGGAAGAAAATTATTTTATTTCTGCCATGCATATGACGCATTTTGCATTTGTAGCCAAATAAACATAAAACATGCCAAGAGTCCAAAGCTCTGTAATTAAATTGAAGGTGAAGAGAAAAAAGCAAAGACAATCTCTACCAGGAAGAGAGAGAGAAAATGAACAGCACTCGCCAAAGCGGAAATGTCATTAGAAAAAAATTGGCAACTAACATAAGCTGTAAACTCACCTAGAATAAGGATTAATAGGATCTTCAGAACTAAATTTCCACACAATTTAATTATTTTAGTGGTGTCTTTATAGTAAATTTTAACATTCAGCCTTTGAATAAATAATATAAACATTTTTAAGCAAAGACTTTTGTAAGAATTGACTAGATTTTATCTGCCATTTAAATGCCTGTTACTAAATTCTAAATAACACTTTTCTCATTTTTCTGTATCTTATCTTTTCATCATCTTTTCTGCAAAATGGCTATGAAATTTCATTCCTTTGTCTCTTCTATGATACCTTACACTCCAACACTTTAGTTTCTTCAACTGATTTTTATTCTTCCTCCTTCAATAGATATTTTATTTTTATTTCATTTAAGTATTTATTCCCCATTGACAAAAAATAACCATTTGGATAGGGATCAAATAAAAGATAGAGAATTAAAATATATAGTTAGATGTATTGATTATACATACTAGGTCTTTTTTTTTTCTTCTTACTATTGTTGGGGATTCATTGATAGAACAAACATACTAAGTATTTTTAATTGTACTTTTTCAGGTACTTAATTACCTAGTGAAAAATATTTGACTCATTTCAGGTATTAAGGCCTCACAACAAAAACTACTATTTATTTACTACTATAAGCATGTCAAATGCTTCTCATTTACTTGGTACTTAATTGGCATTAGTAATTCAATTATCACATTAATCATAAAAGATGTACAATTTATAACTATTGTTTAAAATTGAAAATAAAGCTTTGACAAGCTTATTAATCTGTTCAAGTAACACAACTCAGTAGAAAGTTAGAATTTAAACATTCTGTCAAGTATATGCTATTCTTTGTAATCTGGTTTACCTCTACAAGGAAAAAGATATGCTCTACAAAAATATGCTAGATAGGTAGTGAGGAATTCAAACTCTTTTGTAGGGACACTGATGGGTGCTCTGCTTTGGTGTTGCCTCAAGCAATTGCCCTACTTTGGAAGAAGGACAAGTCAGGCTTTCAGTCCTGGTGCTGCTCCACCTTGGTCATACTCCAAGCAACTGCCACACCTGTATGAAGGGGGAATGCCCCATGGGCCAGGCAGCCCAGGCACAATAGGATCTGAAGAATGACCTAGAGTAACTGTCAAGTGTGGAGACAAGATGTCAGATTTGTGTTTCCGAGTTCCTAGTACTAAAGAAAGTTTACTGGTACTAAGTTGATGGAATAGATGAGCATGCCAACCAGATACAAGTAGGCAAAGTGCAAAGTTCTGGAGAAGGAATGAGTCTACCCCTACAAATGAAGGAGACCCCAAGTTTAACTAGATTTCTTCCCTTTATGCTGATTCCCTAATTTTATATTAAGTGAGGGAGAAAATATAATAGTGGCATTTGGCAGGGTTCTCTGACCCACACCCATAATTCCAAGACTCTAGAGGGCCCGGGTGGGTTCGTCCCTCTAGGTCAGAACCTCCTTATCATCCTGAGCAAAAGCAAGACCCCACTTCCACCAAATATAGAAGAAAATCAACAGTATGTCACAGTGAAGTCCTACCAATACCATTCTTACAAAGGCAAAAGCAAAAGGACATCCTATACTAGAGGTCAAGGTATACTTGAGCCATGCCAATGATGTGACAGCCCAGTCCAGGCCTCAGAGTGAGGCTCTGTCTCATAAATAAAATATAGAATGAAATAGAATAAAGCAGATCAGAAAAAAAGAAAAGTAATAATAGATAAAATTAAAAAATAAAATTATGTAAGATGTAAAAACAAGGATGTGTTAGTTGTTTGAAAAATATATGATGGAAAGATAAGAAAGGTTAAATAAAATACCCTACAAAAAGAAAAAAGGAGAGAAATCAGAAAGAAAGAAAAAAAAGAAGCAGAAAAACTATAGCAAAAGTGAAGTCCTTGACATTGAAGGAAGCTAAAATAAAAATAATAAAATACAACAAAACAAAACCAAAAAAGGAACAAGAAAACAACTTAGGAAAAAATAATTTAATAATTTATATATTTATATTGCCTGGACACCAGATCCTTAATCATATATGCAAAACCCTTTTTCCAAATATGATCACGTTCATGGGTTCCAGGGATTAGAGCACGAACCTGTTTCAAGGGGGGAGATACTCTGTCCACTATACCCAGCAGAAGGTTGTAAATGTACAGTCTCGAAAAGATGAATGCTCTCCACCGCACACCACAGACGTGACCTCAAGCACAAAAGTCAGTGAATAACCTTCCAAAAGGCTAAATCAGGAGTACTGGAGAACAAAGGGCAAGGGAGTTCTCATATAGCACCAGGGAAGGAAAAGTAGGCCAACCCCGAAAAGATGCTGTCACTGGGCAGAAACCATGCAAAGATGACCAGCAGGATTTGATTTAGTAGTTGCTACAGAGTAATGACTTATTTGTGTTTTCTATCGTCTCCTGCCGGTAATGGCATTTACATTGTAAATAACTTCGGCCTCTTGCACACTAGAAGTTTCTATGTGTGTGTGGTGGGGGTGGGGGAATCAGAGAGAAGCAGGTAATTTGCCTGTGATTTGAAAATTACCCTGTCCTAGGAAGCTGGATATCAATCTGATGGAAAGAACTGCTTGTCACACACCAAACCTCGATTCAGCCAGTGCAAATTCTCTTGTGTGAGTAAAGAGGTGACCTACTGTATGATGAAGGGTATATAGAGCCAATGGGCAGAAACCCCCCAGTCCTCCACAGAAATGACTCTCTCCTTCCCAGCAGAGCTGTAGCTTGTCCTTGGGACATAAGCTAATGCAGGCTGCATTTCTCAGCCCCTTTCTGTGGCCAGGTGACTGTTCAAAGCCAATGGCCAGTGGGTGTGCCGCAGGCCGAGTCCTACCCAGCCCTTCCCTGCACTCTGCTCTCTCTCTTCTTAACAGCTGGAGTAACCATAGAAACCTTGAAAAGTCCATGTTCCAGAGAGAAGAGTCATCATCAGCCAGAGTCTCTGTTTCTTTGTGACAAAGACATTTTTGACCAATCCTTATATATGTGAGAAATAAAGAGCTTTGTTCTGTCTTTATTTTTTTTAATTTTTGAAAATTTCTTAATATAGAAGCTAAACCTTTTATCTTGATTAATATTTGCAACAAGAATTTTGGATAGTTCTCGCCAATTAAAATAATTTTCTAGCCATTCGTACTTCAAGACAACATGGTGATGCGGAGAAGAAAAACAAAAGAGAGGTAGAAAGGATCCATGTATTAGGAATGTTTACATTAATGCAAGTGTCTGGAGAAAGAACAGAAAAACTACCACAGACAAACAACTAAAGCGTGAGCTCTCATATGATAATGTTCCAGAATACACAATGGGAAGGGCCAAATGTGAGTGCTGGAACGTAGATGTGGCATGGATAAAGTGCCAGGTCACACTAAGGTGAAAGACAAGGGCAGTGGGGTAGGTTCCATACTATGTTGAGAAGATTCTTGGTAAGCCTGTTCACATCCGGGAGAACCACCCCACATGTGAAAGGCATCACTCCCATCCTGTGGGGAATATAGACAACAGTAAGGCTGGCTATTCTCTCAATGAACTTGCAAATTAACAAGGAATATGAGACATTCATTCATAAGTCTATGTGACTTATAAATAAAAACCTATTGAAAAGGAAGTGTGCCACAGAATTCTTAACTCTTTCATGGAGCAGATTTGTTTTTTGTTTTTGTTTTTTTTTGCTTTGAAAATGTAAGAAGATACTAGAACTCACTGTGCTACTATTTGCAATGTTCTGATAACTGAGGTCAATACTGCAGAATATTCAGCAGAGTATCTGGAATGTGGTAAACACCTTGATGTGGAGACTGTTGTTTTTATTATTATCACTGTTGCTCTTCTGCTTTTGTGTTAGGTCCTGGGGGCTGTGTAGAGTTTCAAGAATTGGATTTCATATGAATACTGGGGTTAGAGACGAGCTTTCTTGTAGATTAAATTCTGTTCAAACACATCAGGCTGTTCACACAGTGTAATGGCCACTTTCTCCTACAGACAGCGCTGCCTTCCCGGGACAGACGGAGAAGTTATGACAAAGTCTGTGTGGTGCACAAATCCTAAAATTTTTATTTACTTTTTGGCTCCTTACAGAAAAAGTTTACCAACTCCTGCTCTAAGTGATCTTGGAATACTGATTTGGTACTTACAGAGAGAAACATGTTTATTCTTCTTTGATTATTTACATATATATATGAAGAAAAACGTTGTGCAGATTGAATATTTATGTAGATTCATTGTGCAGATTGAATATTTATGTAGATTCCAGCTCTCCCTTCTTGATTGGTTAACTTCTAAATTTCATAAAGATAACAGTATCTTATCTGTATAGTATCTGTAACTTATCTGTAACAGTATCTTTTTAGTATATCACAAAACAAAAATAATAAACACCACTGTCATTTTTTTGATTATATAAAACTAAATGTAACTTTAAAGAAAATAATTTTACAAAAATATACCTTAGAAAAACAACTCTATAAAAGTAAAATGACTTCCCTTGCTTCCTACTATTTGAAGTTGCTTTTTAGAGTAAATGATTGAATTTAACATACATATAATAAATCACAATGAATTTGAGTATAATCATTTATATTAAAATTATTTTTAATATTACAGATAATTCAATAAATTATTCAATGCATTAAGGAATGAAAAAAGTATACTTATTACTTGCAAATGTGTGTAGTGCCATGAACACAGAGAACTAACAAACTTTGAATAACACCACCTCAGAGAATTATGATTTCTATATTACTCAATAAAAAGTATGCTAAATTTAATTCCACTTCTTTGAAAAGTTTCACAAGGATATGTTGGAGTATCCTGGATTTTGAAAATGCCCAAAATTACTTATTGCCTCTAAGCACAAATAAACAGTATATCTGATATCTTTCAGGAAATGAGTAATAATATCTAAGTTCTCAAATAATTTGTATGAGAAGCAAAATTGAATGTGCTGTTAAGTCTTAAAGTTACATATGTTGCAGCTGCAAGATTCTAAAATTTTTAATTAATGACTATGCAATAAAGATTAAAATAATAAGCAAAATAATTAGGAATGAAGCTTACATATGGTTTATGTTCTTTTAATGAGGCTTTTACAATTTGCAAAGACTTGTAGCTGTAGCATTACTGTCATTAACAGATCATTTTTATTAGTGCCCTTCAGAGAATACAGCTGTATATTCAGAAACGGTTAAGCATGTTTCATATAAAAGACTTTTAAAAACTGGATTTGAAATGTAGCAAATACTTTGGTCAAAATCACTTTTGAAATTGAAAGTATTGATTATCCCTTAGACAGTGCTTATTTATAATATTTAAAAAAATTTTTTTAAAAATTACCTGCTTCTATATGTTGTAATGAAATTACACTCACTACCAATTTTCTTTGCATTTTTGCACTACAGTATTTTTGAGAAATGAATCTATATTCCTGGAATCTTAAGAATTTTAAATGATGGGGCCACACCTACGGTGCATCTTAGAAGGGTACAGGCAAACCTTACTAAATGCAGAATGCAAATGTCTTCATATAATAACTGAGAAAATGCCAGGAAGGCTGTGTTAATCAGTTTGATGAATAGTTCAGATTATATATGACACCAGAACATTGTACCCCTTGATTGCACTATTGTACACAACTCTAATTTAATAATAAAGACAATTAAAAAAAAAAGAATTTTAAATGATCAAGTGCAGCTTGTCTTTCATTGATGTATTTTTCTTCTTTTCAACTTGAAGAGATAGCATGGATGACATTTCTTCATCACTGGTAATATCGAGATGCCCTAGCTGAAGGGAACAGTGAACTCTGGGACTTTCATTTGTGGAGTTACCTTCTCAAAGATGCAGAAAGATTGTGGCCAGTCTTCACTCCTACTTTGAGGGCAAGCCCACATCAAGTAGAAGATTGCTACTTAAGGTATATGATTAACAGGAATGTGACTCTCTCAAGCAAATACTTCTGAAGGTCACTCCTTATTCAACAACAACAAAGTGATCAGGGCTTTCTCCATGGCTCAACAAGGCTGGCAATCAAGAGTGTCTAGGGACTGGGTTGATGCAGATTCCCTGCCCCAGATAGGCTAAGACACCAAACTAACTCCATGAGTCCACCAGAAAGTCTGAACTTCAGTACAAGGTTAAAGACCAAAAACGGGACATCCATGGCAGTGGAGAATGCTGGCGTGCTGTTCTTGCTCATCCTATGTAAAGACCATGTGAGAAGGGCTCAGGGAGTCACTCTCCGTGGTGTCTGGGGGATAGAGAGCCCGCATAGGCACCTGGGATGCCCCCTTGTTCGACCTCCTCAGTGGGCCTGGTTCAGTTCACCCAGCAGAACTGGCGAGTCCGGCTGAGTCAGAGAGAGGGAAAGACACCAGAGGAGGAAAATCAGGCACCTGGGACTCCAATATAGCAAGAAAAGAAGTGTGAATTTATTTAAAACAAGCCATAAATAAGCATAGATATTCCAAGAGAGTGGAAAAAGGTTCCCCTCACGAGTGAGAAAAGACCCCACACAAAAGTATACACCATGCATGTCCTTCCATCCCAGTCCCCTACATTCACCTACAAGGATTCCCACTGGCTCTCGTCAGGCTTTGAGGCAGACTGTCCTGGTGTCACCGGTTGTGGACTACCTCAGTTACCACATAAATCTTTACTCTGTATCAATAATTAGTTTACTATTGATGGTATGGCAGTGTCTGCTAGTCTTGTGTGTTTGTAGCCATTGTGGTGTGCATTGTTCTGTGATGGGATCCTTATCTTGGTTTTATGAGGGATCATTGTTTTATGTCATGAACTAGAGGTAGTGTGTCACAGGCTAGAAGTTATACATTATAAGAACAACACATACTTGGTGAATCAGGTCACACCCACCCCAAATCCCTCATTTTGCGTATGGGTCCTTTCCAACTTGTGGCCATAATCCTCTTCCACCTCCCTGTAGCTCCTTTAGCCTCTTTCCTGCCTACTCACCCCTAAAAGTCAACTCCAGGTGGAATTCAGAGAGTGAATAGGGAGGGCAAACCAATGGCACAGCACAGACTTTGCTTTCTGGGACCCCCTTATGGACCTCATGAAAGGGTCCAAGTTGAGCCCTCACTGGCGGATCCTGCAGTGCTGACGAGGGCTGTCACAGGTGCTGCTTAGGGGCGGAGTGGGACCCATCTGCTTTCACCTGCAGAAGTTTCACCTGACTCAGGAAATTACCAAGTCCCTGGTTGAGCAGTCTGAGGAATTCATAACAGCCTTTACCCAAAAGGCAGTTTTCAATTCTTTTGAAGATTTTTAAACATCTTAAAAATATGATTGTTAAAATGACAGGCCCTTTACAGCTCCTGGTAACCTCTAATTCTTAATTTTCATCTTTTAAAGGAAGACTTTTATCGAAGCTGATGCCTCGTGGGTGTGCCATTCCCGGCCTTGCTGTTGAGCCCAGATACTTGCCCCCCATTTCCTGTCTCCTTCTCTCCCTCTCCCCACACTGTCCCACGCTAGGTCCCAACATTTCATGTTTTCTACTGAGGAGCTGAGGAAATTTCACCTCCAAATATGACTACATGGTATAGGGGTATAGGGAATACTTCGAGTTAAAGGCCATTTGGGATCAGAAAGCATTGGAAGGGGCTTTCTCTCTCTCTCTACATAAAACTGACTAACCTGGGTGGAACCACAGGCATCACCCAGGTTAGTCAGTTTTATGTAGAGTAGGGCGCCAGCCCGATATACCTGGGGTGTCAGGTTCAAGCCTGGCCCCAGTCAAAAACTGCAAAAAAAAAAAAAAGAAAAAAACTGACTAATTGATCAAAAGACCAAAGGGGACAACTGACTGCCTTTCCTCTCCCTGTCATATCAAAACAATACAGGAAAGAACAGCAAGAATGCCAACAGACCTGGCCCAACTCATTTAAAGCCTGATACCTGTCTCTCAGGTTAATTTCCAAGTCAATCTTTCCCCCTGTATTATTCCTCCCTGCAACCCCTTGCTGCACCTGTGCTCTACATTCTCCCCTCTCCCTTCTAAAGGACAGGTATAAAGGTATCTGACCACCCCCGAGACATTGGGTGATCCCTCTCATGGTTCTCCCCATGCGTGTGGTATTTAGAAATAAACATTTCTCTTACTCATCTGCCTGAATTGCTAGTTGATCTTTCAGCGAACTTTCAGGGAAAAGGGGCAAGTTTCCCTTTGTGTCTACACTACATAAACTTAAAAAAAAAAATCCAAGCAAAGAAACAAACATAAATAAAATCTTCTGCAACTTCTTTTCTCTTCACTTCAGAGGATTTTTTTATTAGTCTACTTGTGAAGCAAATGGTCAATACCCACAGCTTCTATTTCCTCAGCACTGATTAGTTAGCATCGCTAAGTGTTCTACTTTACTCTTTTGAAATCACCCTGCAGCATCCTCCAGAGACCTTCACCATTTACATCCTACCCTCAGAAAAAGCCAGTGCCTCTTTTTCACATGTTAATGAGTATTTTCATTTTTTTGCTTTTGCTTCATTTCTATTATGGGTTTTAGGAATGGAAAATATTGAGTAATCTTATAACCAGCTCCATAAACAAATTTCTTTCTTCTTCTTTTTTTTTTGACACAGAGGCTCGCTTGGTCGCACTTGGTAGAGTGCTGTGGCATCGTAGCTCACAACAACCTCAAACTCTTAGGCTTAAGCGATTTTCTTGCCTCGGCCTCTGGAGTAGCTGGGACTACAGGGGCCCGCCACAACACCCGGCTATTTTTTTAGAGATGAAGTCTCACTCTGGCTCACAGTGGTCTAGAATGTGTAAGCTCAGGCAATCCACCCACCTTTCATCCTCCCAAAGTGCTAGGATTACAGGCATGACCAACTGCACTGTGCTCACAAATTTCAATGATTCCTGTACATATTTTCATCTTACTCTCCCCTAACTAATGAACTTTTGAGTGTCTCTCAGAAATGGTGGATGGATTTTCTGCAAGACAAAAGGGCCGAGATTTTGAAGGTCCCTGGGCAGACTTCCTGTGGCCAGGACTCACCAGCCCCCATAGCTCACCCCAGTGCTAGTAGCACCTTATTGGTTATACCATCCACCCAAAGCCCAAGACCTCAGTCATTCCACAGCATGGATTTTGGACAGCTTCTTCCATTCTCCCAACCAGAGGTCTTTCATATCAAAAATTCTTTTCTTCCTTGGCAATCTTTGTTATCTAAATAATTGGATCTTTGTGCAGTAAGAAACTGGACCTAGGACAAAATCCTCTTGTAGTTTCAACAATAGTTTCATTCTTGCCATGAACAAGAATAGAAGTTTTTGGGTTTTTTTCTTTTTCTTTTTTTTTTTTGAGAAAGAGTCTGACTCTGCTGTCCAGGCTAAAGTGCTGTGGGGTCAGCCTGTTACCAGACAAAGGAATCCTGTTGCCTATCACTGTCCAGCGAGTATGTGGAGATGAGGGGTAGGTCCACCAAGATTTATTGTTGAGGCCAGCAGTTCTGGAGAACAGTGAGAGTAGCCTGTCCAAGACTTTTCTGCCTTGGTTACAAACCCAGCTATTTTTATAGAAAGCTATAAAGAAAAGGCATCTGGTGAATTACAAATTAATCCAAAACTTAATTTACAGCAACATCAAATAATCTTTACTCTAACAATGGAACCCCTCTTTTTCCTCCCTGTGCTTTTACTACCTAGGACTGCTTGCTCAATTCCTGAAGATATATCTCTTTATGGCCTGGGTCTAGGGGTTGGCGACATCAAGGAAAAGGAACATTACTTAATGGGTCTCGTAGTCTTTTAATTTCAACCACTCCTACTTTAGCCTAACTGACTCCATTTCCCTATTTCTCTTTACTAAGAAGCCTAGCTCACAACAACTTTAAAGTCCTGCGTTCAAACAATCCACCTGCCTCAACCTCTAGAGTAGCTGGGATGACAGGCACCTGCCACCAAACCTGGATAATTTATTTCCATTTTTAGTACAGTCAAGATCTCACTCTTGCTCAGACTGGTTTTTATTTGTTGTTGTTGTTGTCGTTGTTTGTTGTTTTGTTTGTTTTTTGAGACAGAGTCTCACTCTGGTACCCTGAGTAAAGTGCTGTGGTATCATAGTTCACAGCAACCTCAAGCTCTTGGGCGCAAGTGATCCTCTAGACTTAGTTTTTCTATTTTTAGTAGAGATAGGGTCTCACTCTATCTCAGGCTGGTCTCGAACTCCTATGCTCAAGCAATCTACCTGTCTTGGCCTTTCTGAGTGCTAGGATTACAATTGTGAGCCACTGTGCCCATCCAAGAATAGATATCTATTAAAAGAGGATATTTTGACAAACATAATTAAAATTATAACTTTAAGAAAAAAATAAGAGATATTTGGAGTTAATGTAAGTATTTATAAGATTGTTTCAAACTAAAAAACTTACAATAATATTACTTAATAAGAAAGATAATTTGGCTTCTAAAGCATCTGACACCATCAAAAGGCCTTTCTCCTCTTCCAATTGCAATAGAGGTAAATGAACTCACACGGCAAACACATTGTCTGTAAGTTCATGTGAGGTCTTGGATGATAAGCAACAAATGTGGTTGTGATTATGTGTAAATAAATTAATTAATTAACCTGTAGTAACCAAGGTTGCAAATAATGTGCTGTATCCATAACTTCAGATACAGAAATAATGCAGCTCCTTGTAGTGAGCTCCCCCACCTCAAAGATTGTATTCCTCACTGGTTGCCACCTGCATTCAAGAAAGCAGGATGAAACACGCACTAGAGTTGGCTGGGGTCCCCCCAGGCCTGTGGGATCTGGGATTGGGGGTCACTACTGGGATGCCAGTGAGGGCCATTGAATGAACAACAGGCTAGTAGGGCAGTTAATGACATCACCATCAGCTCCCCTCCAAGGCATAAATGAGAAAAAAGCCACAGGCAACACCCAAAACACACACTAGCCTAGAACGGTGTCTGCTGCACTTTGATTTAGCATCTTCTCAGAGTGCTCTGTGATGTGCACGAGCCTCACTTCATAATGTGTATTAGTGCTTGTGTTTGCTCTGCTCCTTCCCAGTTCCTGACAAAGCTTTCGCTGTTTGGGTTTTTTTTTTTTTTTTTTGGTTTGAATATGACATTTATTGTGCATACTCAAGATGTGTTTTTAAGAACATCATAATTTCAGAAGATTTAGTATTAATAAAATTTCTGTCCTGAGAATTTACTGTTATCACTGCTCATAATTTAGACATATTAAATTATATGCCATAAATATATATACACATATATGAAAATTATAATTGCATCATTCCTAAACATATAACTGGCAACACATAAAATCTACAGAAATGTTTACCAATCTACTCATGCCTAAGAATTCTGAACAGGACAAAAATCCCTGCCGCAGTCTGAGGTGTACAATAAGGATCTCAGGGCACAGCAGGGGGGGAGCGGATTAGAGGAGAGAGTTTATAGATTAGAGGCAAGGTTACAGGGTGTGGATTCTGCCAATACAGTTCTCTGTAGCCTAATATGGCAGCCAGCTATGTGCGTCCCATTTGGTATGCCTCCAAGTGTCGGCACTCTCACACAGCATCTTATGGATTTTTAGAAGCCTCCAAAGCTTCCTGGAACCAGGAGAACATCCATCCACTGACAAGACCACTAGTCACCCAGTTTTTCCATAACAACAGAAATCAGCTAAACAAATGACAGTCAAGCTAGAGGAGACAATTCCCGGCATCACTGTAGCTTGCAGTGACCATCTCACTAAAGTCTCCCTAATGAGGCGTGGAAATGACATGAGCCAATCCACACAGAGCTCAGCCAGTCCCAGCTAAAGCTCAGTCTGACCCGCGGCTTTGAAGACAGAGAGAAAGATGAAGTCCAGCAAAGACCATGGAGTGTCGAGGGAAGAAGCGTGGATCCCTGAATGACTCTGTGGAGCAAAGGTGTTTCTTTAACTTGTAGCGTCCTCCTTGGGATGCTGCTGTGAGCACACTGCAGGCCACTGTCCCAGAGGCTCTCTTTTTCCCTTTCATACCCCCCAACTGCCCCCAGCTCCTGCTGTGTTTCCTGCATCATGGAAGGCGGCTCGTTAGAAAGATCTTAGCTTCAGGATTCTGACCTGGCTACCTTCTGCGTTGTCCCAGTCACCCAAGGGGAATCTTCATACCATGGTCACTTCAGACAGTGAAGATGCTTCCCAAGCATATGCTCTTTTTGGCAAGGCAGGTGGCACTGCCAACCACCTCCTTTCTGATTTCCACAGGCAGAACATAGTCAAGGGTCTCCAAGTTTGTGCACAACTCATTAAGACCCACGGCAGCGCTGGGCACCCTGAACATGCTCTGAGGAGGGAGATATCACACTTTCTTCCCCCATACCCAGCCTCTCCCTCAGTATCGCTCGTGTTTTGCGGGTTCTGCAGTGTTGGAAGACCAAGGAAAGGAGAAGGCCACTGTACCCACACTACGACATTCCCAGCTTCAGGATTTCATGAGGCTCTTAGGCTGGGATAGCTAAGTTGTCGCTGCTCCCTGGATCTGCTCTCAGCCCAGCACTGTGATGGTTGATTTTATGTGTCAACTCGACTCAGTCACAGAGCGCCCACATATTTGGTCACAAACGGCCTTGGGTGTCTTTGTGAGGGTGTTTTGAGATAAGATTAACATTTAAATAAATAGATTGAGCAAAGCAGATTGTCCTTCTCGCTGTGGGCTCCACCCAGTCAGTTAAATGCATGGCAGAAAGCTGACCCT
This sequence comes from Arctocebus calabarensis, assembly GCA_963573935.1. Classification (NCBI taxonomy): domain Eukaryota; kingdom Metazoa; phylum Chordata; class Mammalia; order Primates; family Lorisidae; genus Arctocebus; species Arctocebus calabarensis. Next base: position 13,509 of record CAUYON010083300.1, read on the forward strand.
GCCCCCAAGTAAGAGAGAACTTCTCTTGCTTGATTGCCTTTGAACAGGGACACTGGCTTGTTCCTGTCTTGAACCTAAAACATTACCTCTTCCTTGGCTGTGAGCACAGTGACCTTCAGACTGGAGACATGTTGTTGGAACCAGGTCTCAGGACTTCAGACTCAGACTAGGCCGTGTCACTGACTCTCCCTGGTCTCCAGCTGGTGAATCGCCTGCACTTCTTGGGATTTGTCAGCCTTACCTAAAAGCACATGATCGATACCTTGGAATAAATCCAATTACATGTATGTACAGGCACATGCACACATATGCACATGTACATAACTGCACACACACATATACACATCCTGTGACTTCTTTTCCTCTGGAGAGTCTAACACAAGCACTACAGAATGTGGGTACTTACCACCTAGTCTCCTTTACCTTGGGACTTTTACTAAAATTCTGAGACCACAAGAAGAATTATACTTAGTATCTTAGTAAATAATGTTTTAGTACTAAATTCAATAAGAAATAGAAAATATGTATTTTTTATCATATTAACTGAGTTAATTTTTTTTTTTATTAAATCATGTACATAAATGAAATCATGGGGTAAAATGTGCTGGTTTTATATGGTGTATCTTAGAAAATATATTTTTAATGCAACATTTATATTTGACCTAAAATAAAACAAAACTCTGTCAAACAATGGAAGCACCTAGAAGCCAAAGGATTCTAGGAATGGAAGCAGGAAGTATTAGATGGGATTTTGTGTCAAGTGAAGATTACTCATATGGAAATTTTAATACCAGTGTCATTACCTCCAAAACATATTGGCAAACAGTTTGACGCTATTAGTCTTTCTTTTGCCAGATTTATGATTAAGATGCCAAAAGAAATCAATTTAGAAATGATACAAATTGAAACAGGTTTGTATAAATAACTGATTTCTAGCAGGATGTTATTTTATTTTATTTTGTAGAGACATAGTCTCACTCTATCACCCTGGGAAGAGTGATATCATAGCTCACAGCAACTTCAAACACTTAGGCTCAAGATTTCCTCCTACCTCAGCCTCCCAAGTAGCTGGGATTACAGGCACCTGGCATAATACCCAGTAATTTTTCTATTTTTACTAATACGGGTCTTGTTCTTGCTCAGGCTGGTCTGTAAATGCCTAGGGTTAAAAGCATGAGCCACTGCACTCAGACCCTGGAAGTTTTTCTTAAAAGCAGTGAATAAAGTAAGAAGAATCGTGTGTTTCTGTCTCTATTAGTTTTGATAATATAAAGAATTGCACATATGACATTTACTATATGTTGAACATTTTTTGGAGTTCAGACTTGTAATTTCTCACAGCAGCCTGAGGAGGCAGGTTCTTTTTACCCCCATTTTAAGATGAGGAAAATGAAGCACAGACAGAAGATGTGTGCACCAAGCCCAGAAATGAGGAGCCACCGACAGGAGCTGGGTCAGCCCGCCTTCTGCATCCAGCGCCTGGACAGCGTCCTGTGGCTGGGCTGCCCAGGAGCTCTTGGTAGAGGAGGTTTAACGGTGCCAATTTATTAGCAGGAAGAGCTCACAGAAGTGCAGAGAAAGTGAGTATGTATTAAAAACATAGTGTTTTCCTTGAAATGTACATGTATCGGAGGAATCAGGAATTCTGACAGGCATAGTCTTTGATGAAAACAGATGTTCTGAGGTGAGTTAGCTAAGATGGGGCTTTTATTTGGAATTCCTTCATGATTGCATTACCTTCAAAAATGTCTGGCATTAAAGTTCTTTTCAAAGTATTTTTTTCACAATGTTATTTCATTCTGTCTTTTTATATCACACTGTAAATTTTAAAAATTGTGTTGTACGTGCATTAATTTGAATGTCCTGTGGCATTTCTGAGATCTGCTCAGCCCCCCAGAACTAACCCCAGAGAGGACCCCAGGGATGAGAACCACCATTGGTTCCCTACCAGGGCAGCAAAAGGTATTCAGGGACCTGCACTTGGCCTTTGTTTCCTTCATCACCTTTGCCTTTCTAGCTATTGAATGTATGCTTATTAATTCATACTTGGTTAATTTGCATTAAACATGGTCTGTGATTACCTACTCCAACCCCCATATAATAAATTCAAGTTTTTGTAAAGGACATGCAAACATGATTTTCATAAAATCTCTGTATTCACAACAATATTCCAGACTCCCAGGTCCCTCATTTGACCTGCCAACATTCATTTCTAGAGGTTATTTTTCCAATATGTTTAGAAATCGCATTCTAACAGTCTCCTTCAGGGTGAGGTTTGCATTGTTCTGTATGTTCTGAAAGAAATCTAAGCCATATCGCTCTGAGTGTTGACACTGTTCAACCTTTTGTTTTTGCTTTTCTTTGTTTTGTTTGGTCTAGAAATGGAAATGCAAACCTTGGAAATGTCAGGTTGCAGAATCCAATGTGTAGAAACGGGATGTTCATGTAGTCCACGATGCTTCTGGGTGAGAAGGGAGGAAAAGGCAGCACCAGGATTGCACACGTGGAAACTGGCAGCTTCTCCAGGGAGAGAGAGTAGGGCGGCAGAGTGGAAGCTGAGATGGATACAGACACTCCACCTGCTGATAAAAATACACATCAATAAGACGTTCAACAACTGAATTCAGAAATCATGCAACAGGGGAAAAAACTGTATCTGTATTCTTTAGTTAAGAATTACACACAGGTGGATGCAGTGGCTCATGCCTGTAATCGTTGCACTCTGGGAGAACCAGGTAGGAGGAGTTTGAGACCAGCCTGAGAAGGAGTGAGATCCTGTCTGTACTAAAAATAGAAAGATTAGTTGGATGCAGTGTCTGGCACTCACAGCCTTAGCTATTCAGGAGGCTGAAGCAAAAGGATTGCTTGAGCTCAGGGGTTTAAGGCTGCTGTGAGCTAGGCTGATGCCACTGCACTCTAGCCCAGGCAACCAGTGAGATTCGAAATAAAAATAAATAAATAAATAAAATAAACAATAAAATTTACAAAGAATGTTAATGACCCTCCTTCTCGTCCTTTCAGGCTTTAAAAAAATTTTAAAAAAAAAGCAAACACCTGAACTGGAGCCAGCAGAAGGTAGAGCCCCATAGCATGTGTGAAGCAAGCAGGCTGGCTTCTTCATTGAAAAGTCCCGCTGCAGCACTACGTGTGACCCTAAAAAGCTGAAAGACTTTTTTGATCCAGGACAAATGCCCCAGAGGAAATCCTTCCTCAGTGCACAGTAGTATCGTGTTTGACAACATGAAAACTCTGCTGCACTTTGTCCCCCAATTTGAGGAAATGGTTTGCCTTGAAGCTAGTGAGGCACTGCAATGTCCCTCTTGCCTGGGAACGATTGGTGCCTAGAGTAGCTCTCCTGAGGCCCCTGGGGATGGCAGCCGCCCTGGCTTTCAGTGCCCTTTCACCTTCGCTGTATGGATGGCTCAAAGCCCAGGGCAGTGTTTGTCCTGTGACTTTCTAGAGAGACGCACAATGTGTTGGAAAGTGTGCAAGCCTTAGACACCTAAACCCTGGGTCCCCGTCTTATCTCTGCCATTGTGAGTGTTCTGATACACACCTTTCACGTCACTTAAGCCTGAGTTTTCTCCACTGAAAAATGGATATAATATCCACCTTACCTATTTCACAGTCTTTGATGTGACACTCAAATGGGTCTGATAGTAAATATCAAACTTAGTCGTGACAGCATTTCACTTATACTAGGGACCAAAAGGTGTATCCCCTATCACTACTTCTATTCAAAACTATACAGAAGATCTTAATCAATACAGTAATAAAAAATAATGAAAAAATAATGAAAATACTATGTATAGGTTTAGAAGGCAAGAATAAAAAAATCTCAATATTTGGTTTGCTTAACAAACATAAGAGAATCTAGAAATAAACCCATCATATTCAAAAGAGTTTCTGGCTCTGTGGTCAATATAAAAATCAGTTGCACTTTTGTATATCCACAACAAACATATAGAAACATATTTTTCCTATCAGTTCAATGAAATTCCAGCCAAATCCCAATAAGATTTATTTTAGAGAACTTTTAAAGCTAACATGAGTGCTCATACAGAGATGCTAAGGACTAGTTAAGAAGCTCCTGGAGAAACAGCAGCTCCATCAGCCGTCCCACATGCCAACCCTGCTGTGAAGATGATGGGGTGAAGGCCTGGGGGAGTTGCCACCACAGCGGCCAGAGCAGAGGAACCTTCACACAAAGCAGAGAAGGGCTGAGCAAACAGTGGGATGACACGTCAGTGAACAGTGCTGCTTCTGCTGATGGAAAATATAATGAGACATGCATAAAAAGTAAATTGCATGTAAATTTCAAGACTCACATGTGAAAGAAGAAAAATACTTTGTTTAGTAAGAAAGCAATCTTTCAGAATACTCTACTGCACATAGATCTCTTGGGAAAGCTCAAAATTGTAATTATGAAGGAAAAATTGATAGAGTCAACTATGTTATTTATTTATTTGTTAAATCATAGCTGAGTATATTAAGGCAATTATGGGGTACAAGGTGATGGCTTTACATATAATTTGAAATACTTTCATGAAGCTGGTTAACATAGCCTTCACCTCATTTTCTTAGTTATTATGTTGAGACATTTATATTCTACCCTTAGTAGATTTAACATGTACCTTTGTAAAATGCACTATAGATGTGGTCCCACCAATTACCCTCCCTCCACCCATCTTCACCTCTCCACTGCCCTTTCCTTTCCACTTCATCTTGGGCTATAGTTGGGTTATAGCTTTCATATGGAAGTGTGGGTGCTTATATATTGGTTTCACAGTAGAGCTGAGTACATCGGATACATTTTATTCCATTCTTGAGCTACTTTGCTAAGAATATGTTCCAACTCCATCCATGTAAACATAAAAGAAGTAAGGTATCCATCTTTTTTAAGGATGCATAATATTCCATGGTGTGCATATACCATAATTTATTAATCCATTCATGGGTCAATGGGCACTTGGGCTTCTTCCATGACTTCCATTATGAATTGGGCTGCAATAAACATTCTGGTGCAAATATCTTTGTTATAAAGTGATTTTTGGTCTTCTGGATATATACCTAAT
>CAUYON010083302.1:0-19962 GCA_963573935.1 Arctocebus calabarensis
GGCATTTCCTTGATCACTATATAAAGACATTAATACTCTACCTTTAATAAGTTTCGCCAGTACCCTGCTAAGATGCACGGTAGGTGTGTTCCCACTAATTGCCCTCCCTCTACCCATCCTCCCCCCACCCCTCCCCTCCCTTTCCCCTTCCCCTGTATTCCTGTGCTATAATTGGGTTTTAGCTTGCACTTTTATTTTGTTCATTAACCATTTATTCTGTCTTTGTTTAACCTTTGCTGTTTATTTTAAAACCTTTTTAAGCACTGAGTATGCAATGGTAAGCAAGTCTTTGCCACCTTGAGCTATGAATCTAATGAGACAAAAACATGTAAACCAAGAATTTCTTTGTTTAGCAGGGATGGCTTTATAGTTCCTATAGATAGGAATAGCACAGACTGTTAGAGTATCATAGAAGTAGGAAATTTAAACATATATATTAATGTGGAAAAGAACTATTTTTCAATAGTACCACATTAATAGAGACAGAGTTAAATATATAAAGACCTTATGGAAGAAAAGTAATGGAGGGAATGGAGATAAAGACACATAAATTGTTAGGATAGAATTGCAGACCAAGAAATAAGAGAATTTATGAGATAGTTGATATAGAGGGGAGCTCGTAAAGATGAGGTTGGAGAAATATTTGATATTCTCAGGAGTTTGAATTGATCCTTGGGGAAATGATCAACCATTTAAAGGTATTAAATGGGAACAGATATAATTAAATTTTTACTATAGAAATATTGTGGTTACAGTGTGGAGAATAGATTGAAAAAAGGAACTGTTAAAAAGTGAGACTACAATAATAAGGGAGGAAAACAGTTGATGTGGCTTTGACAAAAATAATGTGACATTTGGAGTGAAGAGAAGGACAAGATGAAATGTAACCAATGAATTCAGTTAACTCTGTAGTGGTCTGAGGATCAGTCCCTAAGGAGAAAGAAGGGATGATGCTGTATTCTAGATTTTCATATTAAGAAACAGTATTTTATTCTAGATCTCTGGATTAGGAAATTATGTCTAATGGGTATTGATCTCATGTACTGAAATAAGAATCCAGAAAGAGCAGATATCATTGGAAAGACGGTACATTCATCCTGATGCATGTTGAGTTTGAAGCATCTGTGCAACATCCATGAAAGTATTTCCAATGTTTGCTCAGGAGGTTGATAACATTTTTCAGAGACACAGAAGAGACATCTAGACTAAATACATATGGAGGACATATTAGCTTTTAGGAACTTTTAAAGCCATGGAATTGAACAAGGTCGCCACAGTAGTTGTTCTCAATTGTATACCCATGATTGAGGAACAGTAGCCCAAACAAGGCCTTGAACAAAACCTTATGGAAAGGAGTGGGTAAAGGAGTTCTCATTGGAAAATAACAAGGACTGACTATAAAGGTGCAAGTAAAAATCAGAGGATGTAGCAATCTATATATACATACATAATTAAGACTATATTTTAAAGTTGAAGGATTTAGTCAACTGTTAAATGTCTGTTTCAAAAAATCAAGTAAAATTAAGACTTGAGAGATATTCGTTGGATTTAAAAATAAACTTGTTGTGGAAGCAAAATAAAGGCTTATCTTTGCTCCATGATGTCTGAGGTTTCAAATAGATAACTCAGAGGCTAGACTAGAGGCCAAAACCATCTGTAGACTTGTTTACTTCATTCACATGAGTGGTAGTTGACGCTGTATGGGCTGGTGAGCTTAGTTTTTCTTCATGTGGGTCTCTCCAATTATTCTTGGTCCATAGGAATTTAACTTTTCTCATACAAAGTGGTCAGTTTTCCCACAGAGAGCACCTCAAAAGAGAGAAGAATTTTGCATTCCAGATCAGGGGTCACAAACTGGTGGAATGGTGTAGGTTTTGCTTACAGGGAACACCCTGGATGTGCCTATGTCAATGAGAAGGGAAATGGTTAAAAATTGTGATATTCTTAGATAGAATAACTTTTGTAAGTTTCATTTTAGTTTTCACTAAATTAATAAAATAAAAACTGATTGGACAGAGTTGTGGATTGTTAAGCTCATGGAAAAAAATGCTAACAAATGATTTTAGATCATTGGCAAAATAATGATCAAAATAGTACGTCCTGGGGTACATGTAACAATTACAAAATGGAAGGACAAATACTGAGAATACAGTAGACGGTAAGACCAGAAAGTAATAGAGCAATAGTAGGAGGAAATAGTAGAGGTCTTAATGAGGTTAAACAACAGTGGAAACATCAGTGTAAGTGAATTAGAAATCTGTATTCATAAAGTAATCAGTGTAAGCCTAATTATTTTGAAATGTTAACTGGAGGACATGTTATAGATGGGTCGATGTGAATTCCAGAAGCTAAGAATTGGTAAAGAACGTCAAACCAAATCAAGAAACTGAGATTAGATGAACCAATTAAACTGATAGTTGGCCTAGGCTGGAGAGGAGGAAAATGTTGTCCATAAATGAAGGAAGTTAACAACGTTGATAGATATGAGCAGAGACCAGAAATAGAAGACAGTATCATCTATTTTCCTTACTGCTAATTTTGTTCAGTTTCACTGCACATGGTTTCAACAACCATTAATATGCTGGAGAGTCCCAAATGCCCATTATCTATCCTTGAATTCCCGATATGTATATCCAGCTGTTCACTAGACCATTCTCTGAACATACCAAAGGTACCACAAATCCCAACATGCCAAAAATTGAATTTATTTTACACTCTGAATCAGCTTAACCTCTCTTATTCTCTATCGCAGCTGATATATTACCAACTACCCAGACTCACATTAGAAACTTTGAAAATATTTTTTATTTCTTCATCTTTCTCGTCCTTTATCTCACCACAATCAAGTTCTGTCAAATTTACCTTCAAAATATTTCTAGAACTGGAAATCTCTTCTTACTTAGAGAGATTAACCTAGATTGTTACCTAGGTTGAGTCTACCTCATTTCTTCTGAAATCTAAGAGTCTTATAGCAGGCACTTTTCCTTCACATTTTGCTCCCTAAAAGTATATAATCCACATATTTTCATATACACCCAAATAATCAATGTCATAAATTTGATATGCAATCACCATTTTCCAAATATTTCCTTGGCTCTCTAAAGCTCACAGTTTAGAAGTTTGGGTTCATCGGAGTATGAACAATATTTCACCATCTGCTTCATGTCCAATGCCCTCAGTTTTCACACCTGACATTTAATTGTCCAGTTATTGCAAATGACTCCTTTGTCCCTGAACATGAGATAAAACTCTTTATTGCTCTCCATCTTTGCTTCCTTTCTTTTTAACTCCCAAAATGCCTTCATTACCAGCTTGTTTAATCCCTACTCAACTCTCTCTCTTCATGTGGCATCCTCCAATTCATGCTTTTATCAACCTTCTTTCAAGACATCTCTACTGGAGTTGGGAATCATTTTTTATACTCCTCAATACATGTATCATAGGTACTTATCTACCAATTGCCTTTTTTTCATATGTGTCCACTTGAGTCCTTTGAATTCCAGCCAGTATACTTTGATCTTTATAGTCTTTTTGCCTACAGTTCAGTGTCTTGTGCATATTAGGTGTTTAAAACATGGATACTGATCAAATAAATGAATTAATTAAGGCTAAATACTTAACTAAATCAAACATGAAGTTTGCTGGAGGTACATAGGTTGACTTCTCAGTGGGGCACCCAGCCTCAATTCAGGGGCGTCCAGGGGAAAGTGCGCATACGCCATCCCTGGGGCCTCATCAAGATGATGAAAAATGAAAAGAGCCGGGAGGCCCTGACAGGATGGACCATCCCTGTGCCCCAAGAGTCAACAGGTGGGGCGGGACTGACACAGAATCCTTTGCACTCCTCATCTGCAGTTCAATTGGGGAACCTATCTTGCTTCCCCTGTGGGATGAAACTGGGTTTCCCCTCCCTCTTTCTAAATGCACCACTGGCTATTTGCTACCCCCTACTCTGTGTTCCAGTTTACCCAGTCTTTCCCTCTATCCAGTCTTCCTGGTGACTGGGGATTCTTCTATCCCCGTCTTTTGACATTTTTCAGTTTTGCACATGCACTTTTGCTGGAAATCAATAAAATCCTCTGAAGAAGCCAGGGAATTGTGGCACCGTCTGCCCCTCGGCAGCAGACAATGGACACCTTTCTCCAGGTGTTCTCAGACTATGTCTGAAGCTATGTAAATATCGTATTTTCCTGAGCCATGTTTTCCCTGTCAGCTTTCAACAAGGCCGGGGTCCCCCGTGATAACCCCAAGAGAAGTTAACTGCAATGTCGTACTTATTAGATTTCCACCTAAAATTAAAGCATCACCAAAATTGTCCCTCAATGACCTGAAGCTACTAAACCACAAAGGAGGTTATTGGTTATGTCCATACTGAGTGTATTTTGTAAGAAGCTAACAGATGAGACTTATAAATAAGGGTTCCCACTGGTCCACCATTATCGTGAAGGATGCTGGCATATTTATGGATTGCCTTTCTGTATTTTTCCTCCAAAGACCAAATTTCAATCAGTTTTGGAGCACATCTAAGAAAAAAAAATAAAATTAAATAATTAAATAAAATTATCCATATGGTTAGCGTGCTTTTCTAGTTGTATAAACATGCAACAAATATGAAAAGCTATAAATATGTTAACCACCTTTCTACCACAACTGCTTCCTTAAATGAATTGCACAGTATGTATGTTAATTGTAGATTTACACAAATTCATAGTGATAGATAATGCTGAACTGTGTATGATTAAATATTACATCTTTAAAAAGCTGCTATCCTTCTACTTTCTAGCAATGAAAAGATGAGTTCATTAAAAGACACTGACAGCATCTATATGCTCTGATTAAAAATAAAGACACAATAATCAAAGCAAACAGACAACCTTCAGAATGGGAAAAGATATTAGCCTGTTATGAATCTGACAAGGGTTTGATAAGTAGATCTATACAGAACTCAAATTAATCAACCAAAAAAAGAGCAATCCTATCTATCACTGGGCAAGAGACATGAACAGAACCTTCCCTGAGGAAGACAGATGAATGGCTAAGAAACATAGGAAAAATTGCTCATCATCCCTGATCATGACAGAAATGTAAATCAAAAACACCCTGAGATATCACCTAACCACAATAAGATTAGCCCACAGCACAAAGTCCCAGAGTTGCTGAGGCTGGTTTGGGTGTGCAGAGAGGAGAACACTTTTGCACTGTTGGTGGGACTGAAAACTAATACAACCTTGGAAAGAAGTATGGAGAATCCTCAAAGAACCCAGATTAGTTCTACCATTTAACCCTGTAATCCCACTGCTGGGCAGCTACCCAGAAGAAAAATTCATTTTATCATTAAGACATTTGCACTAGACTGTTTATGACAGCTCAATTTCTAATCACCAAGATCTAGAAATAACCTAAATGCTCATTAGCTCAGGAATGGATTAACTAACTGTGGGATATGTATACCATGGAATACTATTCTGCTGTAAAAAATGATGATGATTTTACATCTTTTGTATTAACCTGGATGGAGTTGAAACACATTCTTCTTAGTAAAGTATCACAAGAATGGAGAAGCAAGAATCCAATGTACTCAATACTAATATGAAGCCAGTAGATGATCTAATTCATGCCCACATAGGAGAAAAACTCATTTCAAGTTGAGAGGAGGGGGAATGAAGGGAGGTTTGGGGTGCTCCCACTGAATGAGCACAAGGTAGGGGTATATTGCACACCTTTGCGGTGCAGGGCACAACCACAAGAAGGACTCTACCTAACAAACTCAAATATTGTGACTTGGTTGTTTACACCCTCACATTAACCTGAAAAAAAAAAAAGAAAGAAAGAAAGAAAAGGTTCATAAACCCAATGAAAATGAGAATCAATCAATGACAGTGTCTATGTATAGGAAGTAGAATTGGAATTAGTGATACTTTCCAGTAAAAATATAGCCTTTTAGCAGGAAGTACAACTGTTATTTCAGAGTTACTATCTTTATTGAGCCCCTAAACCAGATTGAACAGGGATAAGGAGTCATTGCCTGTGTTGTCAGATAGATTTCTGAAAAAGAGTTCAGGGACGGCTAAAAACAGAAAAATGTTAAATATATGTGAGTTGTTTACTAATCCTGATTGAAAGAAAAAAAAGTTGTAACTTCAAAGCATTCTGGAAAAATAGCTCAGGAAATCCAACTGTGTAAAAGCAGTATGGTCCATTATAGAGATAAACTCGGTACATCTGTTTGGCTGGAACTTTAGAGCTTGCGAATTAGGTTGTTAAATGCATGAATAAGATCCAATTTTATACAAGTTTTGTTGTCATTTTATATCCTGTGATATCTTCAAGCCTACATAGATCTCCTTGTAATTAACATACTTAAAAAATAGAGTTTGATTTTTTAAGATCTCATGTTTTGTTTATTGGTAATGATTGTTAATATCATTTGGCCTATGGAGGGCCTCTGTTCACACATGTGATTCTGTGTAATTTGTTTACTGTATATACATAAAAGGAAATTTCAGAGATGTTTTCATCTGAAGCTAGGAAATATAAATTTTATAGTCATGGATAATAGGTTGAAACAACCACATATATGTTTATTTAATAGCAAGCACTTATTAATAAGAAATAAGGAATCACTATTAATTGGTTTAATATATATTTCTTGGGTATATCATGTGCCATGCCTACCCTACCTGTTTTAAATATGGTGATAACTAAGAAAGTCTTTGCAGAAGTGCTTGACACCATGCCAATGGGTCTTAGCCAAATTGTGATCAAAATAAACCACTTCTGATGAGAAGAGCAGACAGAATTATTGAAAAGAGTAAAGAAGGAAAATTCCTTTGATACTCTTCTTAAGGATCAAATAACTCCACAGCTGCTAGTGATGAATAGAAACAAGGCCTTTAGGAGTATTAAATTGAAAACAACTCAGTATTGATGCGCACAAGTTAACAGGAGAGGCAACCCACTGATTCTGAAATCCCAGGACAATTTTGGGGGAGAAAATGAAGAGTTCTTCCTACTGCCAGATGCATTACACTGTTACAGAGAATCACGACTTTCTGGTTCCCACAAGAAAAAGAGTCAGACATTCCTCTCTAATTAGGCAACAGAAGAAATTGGTGCTGGGCTAGTATCTCTTTAAAGCTTTGCATAAGAAAATAACTCAAAAAAGACATTCATTTTAATAGTACAGATATCAAAATATGAAATTTACCAATGTCCTATTCACAAAATCCCAAAGGATTCAAGCCTTGGAATGCAGTAGCTAGAATCGTTCCTTTATAATGTTGTCAATATTCTGCATTTAATTTGAATACAACACAAATGAAATTGACTAGCTCTGTTGTTTACCAACTCTAATGAACACAGGAAAAGGGAAAGTAATTCCCAGTGACAGGTTAACTGAGCTATAAAAACAAGTTCTTTCATACATTGTGTTCTTACAGGTATTAACTCAAAAGGGCTCTCTGTATTTTTATTTTGGTTCAAACAACATTTCTGTTGTTCTTAATGATGATTGGCAGTCCTTAACAAAGGGAACGAACACCAAGCTCTCTGAGAGTTGTCACATCCACTTGAAAATTTTCCCTTGCCGATTTAAAAATGACAAGATTCTCATTTTCTTTCTTTTTATCACTAGAATTCTCTACCATAAAAGAAAAAAAGTTGAACTTTCATGCTAAAAGAGACTGTTCAAATTCTTTCAATAATGGGGAGGGAGTAATTTATATGACTGGAAACAATGCAATGATGTTACAACATAAGGACATTAATTTACATTCCCAATCAACTGTAATTAACTTCTAAGCAATTATTCTATGAACTATATGCAAGTGATGTGCCCCTGAAAATTACGTAAGTGAATACCAACTCTTCATGACTTGGGTCAGGAAATCCTTTCTTATGCTCACCTGGACTTTTAAAGAGATAAAAGTAATCAAAGAGCATGGGGCATAAGTCAGATTTCTGCTTATAAAACAAGAACTGGGCTTGGCACCTGTAGCACAGTGGTATAGCGCCAGCAACATACACTAGGGGTGGCAGGTTCGAATCCAGCCAGAGTCAGCAAAACAACTGCAACAAAACAGCCAGGCGTTGTGACGGGTGCCTGTAATCTCAGATACTTGGGAGGCTGACGAAGTAGAATCTGTGGGCCCAGGAGTTTGAGGTTGCTGTGACCTGTGACTCCACGGCAATCTACACAGGGTGACAAAGTGAGACTCTGTCTCAAAAAAAAAGAAAAAAGAACTAGTTTCAGACGTTTGTAAACCATGTTTGTCTGACTCCTTCAGACTCACCATGATCACATTCCTTCATTAAAAGTACTATTTCCATGTTTAACAAAACACAGTAGTGGTTTCCTTAGAGACATAAAGAAAAAATATTTTTAAAAATCTAAATTTGAATGACAGAAAAAGCAGATGCAATAGATCCTTTAAACTTGTATTGTCTGACATCTAATTAGTACACTGTTTTTATAGTACTATATCAAAATTCCCCTCAGATTAAGTAATAAAAGCAGATATTGCCAAGATAAATTTATTCTAAAGGTGACTTAGGATTGATCTAAGTTATGTACTGGGGTCAAGGGACTGCAGGTAGGTGTAGATAATATTATTTAAATTGTTTACAATATAAATTTTAAAATTCAGTTTCTGTTTAATATGCCCAAATCTGTATTCATTTTCTCCTTTCATCTAGGAATATGTAATTAGAGTTTTAACAATGGTGGCTCAGTTTCCAAAAATATGGGAAATTGATCACAGCCTTCAAAAATAGAATCAATGTGTCTGGAAAAATAGGACTCTTAGCAGTTACCTTAACTCCAAAGGCATCCTTATAAGCCAACTATAATACACTTAATACTGTACTTAAGATTCTCATCTCCAACTTAGGAAACTGGTGGTTATAAAGTCTTTATAACATTTTACTAAATACCCTTGAATGTGGTAAAAACTTTTCTTGAATTTTTCATAATTATAAGGCAGAAAAATTCCAATGTGTAATATAAAGTATAAATTCAAATTCTGTATCTTATCATATATTAATATCAGTTTCCCTCATTTGTAAACTACATTTTTATTGCAATTTTTTTCTTTTTTGTGTCAAAATTTAACAGAACACCAATGCATGACCCATCAGTGCACTGTGAACACATAAATTGTTCTTTCATTTGTGACAATGGCCAAAATTTAAACAGTCTCTTTGTATTTACAACTCTGTCTCTGAGACTTTAAATTAACAATCTGTTTGGGACAGCCACACAGTTTGTTCTCTCTGCTCTGGTTATTTTCTAGCAGTTAATGTTCACATTCCTTTTTCAAACTGTACTTTGGCATGTCCTAAATGTATTTTTTTGGCATTTCTTATTTTAAATCCACAATTCTCTGGGAAACGCGTGTTTGTATATTGAACAGGAACTATTTAACTAATCAGAAAGGTGACTAAGACAGCATTGTGTCTGTCGTCATGAAATAGAAGATACAAATGACACAAACTAGTTAGTTAACTTCCATCATAGGACTGCAACTGAGATACTAAGGAGAGCACGTGACATGAAGAGCACAGGATTTGTAGATACACTGCTATTGGGCACACTCCAGATGGGTCAAATACATCCTAAGTTGTGACCTGTCAAAGAGAAAGACACAGAGTAGGAACCAATGATTTCCTTAGTGATGAAGAAATGAATTTTTCAATGAACTCATTTGATTTTTGGTTCCTGATCAATAAGATGAGTGCCAGGTTATTTACAATTTTTTCTTTTAGCTGTACTATTATATGATTCTATAATACAAGTATCTAATTAAACAACTGCCCTCCTATCTTCGTGTTTCCTTGAGACAACTCCTGTTTTTACCTCTTACTATATGACATTGGACAAATTTCTTAAACTCCAGATGCCTCAGCTCCCCAGATAATGATAATCTACTTCATCAGGTATTCGAAAAAAGTTAAAACAGTTCACGGATATTAAAAAAAATTGGAATTTCAATCATAACACTAAGCATGCCCTCAACTTTATATTTACTTCCTCACCTTTTCACATACCAGGGCAAGAGAGAGAATGAGCCACATTTTTGAAGGCTTTAGACATTCATCCTTACCTCACAGAAAATATATTTTTAAAAAATCATATAATCAAGTACAGGAATATGAATTAGGAAAAGTGATTTGGCTAATGAAACTCCTTATAGTAAAAAAACTATGCTAATAAACTCATGACAATTGTGTGGCATTCAACTAGACTTGAAAAACTACAAAAACATTTTCCTCTCTGGAAGCACATAATTACCACACGTATTTGTTTGCGATACTCTATAGCATAACAAGGTCAGTAACCCAACAAACTAATGAATCCACATTGAGTGGATTGAGTTCTGATTCAAGATGTTTCCAATCTATATGTAAAATCCTTAAGAGCTTAAAAAGACTTAGTCTTTTGGAAATTAGTATACTTTAAAAAATGAGCATGTATGTGTTTTGTTTTTAGAACTGTATCTTGAGATTTGTGATTAAAATACCACAAAATTAAGCATAAACATCCTATAAAGGCCAATCTTTCTAAACTAAGTAATGTTCACAAACTGCAACTAATGGCAATTTAGAACCATATGTCCCTTTTCCAGTTAAGATGATAATGATAATAATGATATTTCATTTTTTTATATTCATATACTCACAGGGTCAGCATTAAAGATTAAAACATTACAATTTTAAAATGTTAATAACCATTTAGTTTTTAATATATTAATAAAACTAAAAGAAATCATGTCAATTATATATAAATATAGCCTACAGTGAATACTATGCTAAAATATTATTTTATTGAAAGAATGACTTTAAAATTAAGAGAACTGCTTAACACTGGTTTATTAACTTACATATAACATTGTAAATACCTATAAAATACAAGACAGTACATGAGGGACTTATAATAATAGGGTTAAGTGTCTATTCCCATTATTTTATGTTCCTGGAGAATAGAGTATAGCACACCGGTTATGAAAATAAATTCTCAGTAAACCATGAAATTTGTGATTCTAATCTGAGAAAATCAAAGTGCATGGTAGTATTCTTAGTTCAGTTTGAAGCCAAGAACATGCCATGCATGGGTTAATTCTGGATTAGAATCATCTTTGACATTATTCAGTTATTATTAACAACTTAATAGTAAATTGACTTATGCTAAAAGTATTGGGAAAGAATAAAAACCTTTAGACGGTTTCCCCCAAAATGGTTTTCATACAATTTTTGCTGAGAACAATAAGCAATAGTCATTCGTTGTCTATAGGATTTGCTTGAGAAGTCTGTATTTTAAATATAGGTATTCCATATACAATCTGAAATATTTTGATTGCACCAATGTACACAATTATGATTTAATAAAAAATAAATAAATATAGGTATTCCTAATTGTGTAGATGTTTGAATTTTGAAGTAGTATTTCTCCACATAGTTCTCTACAAAAACATGAATAATTATTGAAGGCACTTTCTTCTAGCTGAGAGTCTTTTTGACCTCATTATGGTCTCTTCTTTCTTATTAAATATAAAGGGAATTTTGCTATATCAGCAGGGACTTTTTACAAGCACTGCATTTCTATGCTTTTGTTGTACTACTCAAAGGGTTAAGGCCACTTAGTCTCTAGTCCTCTGCCTTACATCACCACCTGAGGAGTGCCATAATCCTCTAGAAATGTGTTGCCTGGAGTGTGGCACTACTTAATAAATCACTCCATCTTATTTATCTTTCTCTTGACATATATCTAGCAGCAGGAACCATTATCCTGTGACATTGTTAAGTTCTATTGACATTTTCTCTTAATTAACCACATCAGTTTTTACATTGGGAATAAATTTCCTTTATTTAATTTTATCTGGAACAAAGAAGATTTTAATTTGTCATATATTCATTATCATCGCAGATTTGGTAATGATTGAAAAGTCTTTGTTACCTTTGCAGTAGACAAGTTTATTCTGCTGAGAAAACAACAATTTGTGCTTATAGAATCATATTGCATCATTTTTCTAAATCTATTAGACACATCTTAATGAATATGTAAGGGCCTCATCGCATATGTCTGAATAACTCTGTGATACGTATTCCTTCAGAAAGTTGAGCAACTTTTATGTACAGTTCTATGAATTTAAGAGAAGCATTTTTCAGAGTAAGCATATTTTGTGAATCTTAGAAACAAGTGCTATGGGTCCAGTTAAAGATCATTCAACATTTATTGGGTGCCTTCAATGTGCTGGACACAATTCAAGTATACAAATCTATAGTCTTAGGGCTACACTGATGAGAAAAACAAAGATCCATGCCCTCACGAAGCTCATGTTCTAGGAGAGGGAGACAAGTAACAAAACATGGGCATGATTAATTAATTAATTAAATAGTACATAAATCAGAATTCAAATGCTATAGAAAAATGAGAGTAAGGGGAATTGAAAGTATATGTGAAACGATCAGCCAATTTTCAATTGTTTGAAGTAAAGCATCTTTGAGAATTTGATGCTGAACGACGTGCTGGAAGACAGGGGGGAACATATAATGTAGGTACCTATACAAAGGATAATCAGGTGTAGGGAACCAAAAATGCGTGAAGCCCGATCAAAGGGGCCAGCGGTTTACCCTACTAGGATCTGACATCAGAGAGGTTCATGGCTTCAGATGAGATTAAGTTTTGTAGACTTTGACTTTTACTCTGAGAGAAAAGAGAGTCACTGCAGCATTTTAACCAGAACAAAAGGACAAAAATTTAGACAAATATCTGTAATTGTTATGGAGGGTTTTGACAAACTTTTATAAAGCTATTCTATTGTCAAAACATCCAGCATATGTTTGTATTTAATATTTATTTCTAAAAGTGTAGATTTATATCTATAAGAGTCATGGTCATATTTTATAGGTAAATAAATGTATATGAACTCAGGTGTGTATGTGTATAATTAAAAAATATATCCACCCAGTATCCTTGAAGGAACCTTAACTCTGAGATCTAGCCATCCTGTTTTCCACCCTAAAAATCAGGTAAATAATAGTTATCCACATGAGACACCATGTTAACAGTATATCAAGAGGTACATATGTAGTATTATTCCCAGCTTTGTGTGTGGTGACAGTTCTTAGAGACCATTCTTTTCCAAAAAATCTCGCCTGTGCTCTTGGTAGAGAAGGTACAGAGAGAAAGCAGACACACTGAATTTTCAGTTTTTCCTTCTCAATCAACCTCCTGGTTTCTTTTTGAGAAGAACACATACTATTTTAAAAAAATTAATTTAGCAATTTATTTGAAATATTTATATTGAGAGAACTTTTTTCCTATATCGAATTGATCTAATAAATAATGTCTTTCCTTTGGAGTAGAATTAAATAGGATACCCCTTCACAGAAATAAGCTTTTCTTCAGCAACATCTTTTTGTAAAGGATTAAATATTTTTTCTTTTATTTAATCAAAATTTATAGACATTCCCCCTGCATACAAAAAGTTCTAAAATCTCCTAACATTTATAATAGCAGTGGATTATTTCACATCTCTCACAGAAAAAAAATCAATAACTTTCTATCCCAATTTTCCTTGTCAAGCCCAGTTCCTTCCATTTTAAAAATTCTTGATTTTTAAATTTGCAGTTACTTGGTCACAAAAGGCCATCTGGAATATAAGATTAAGTAAACACTAGCTTCAGCCACAGTAGGAATCTGTAAACTCAGCATTATCCCCCAAAAAACCTTTCTTTGAAAATGATGTGCATTTCATCTGTTGGGGCTCTGTTTCATCTCCAAGCCAAGGGAAAGACAAGGTCAAATCTTCTGATGACACGTGAAATAATGCAACTGGTCTCCTGGAGTTGTTGCAAATAGTTGTGTAGATTAGTGACACTTCAAAAAGCTAAATCGTTTAAGATGAGTCTTTAATATTCAGTCCTCCAAATACAGGAAAAGGCTTAGGTTAAAGAGTGAAAATTAAAATGTTCACCCTGATGTTCATTGATTTTTAATTTTTTCTTCTGAGCTAGTATTGACCCAAGTGACATTGAACAAATGCTGACATAAATTAGGTTAAGCAAGTTGGAAATTATATTTGATGACCTGAATAATTAATTCAAAAGGATAAGCATGAAAGCCCACTTTAGCAGCACAAACACATTTTTTTAATGATAATGTAAGATATTGAAGCTGATCACATACAATGTCCAGGATGGACACTTTTAAGTTGGAAAGAGTAACTTCTGTGCTACTAAATTATATACAATACATATCTAACTGATGAACCCAAAGAGAGTCATTCGGCTAAGGGAAAATCATTCCCGGCACTAAAAGGCAATTTAACATGCATTTATACCCAGGAAAGCTTAGAAAATGAACAGTAATTGCAGAGGTCAAGCTTGTAGCTGGCTATGCTTCCTTGTCTCACTCTAAGACTTGACAGCAATGCAATTTAATCCCCAGATCATTGAATTGAGGTAGCTTCTCCACTGAGAAAATTGTAAATAATTACATCAGTTTATATCCAGGATGTAGATAATTTCATATGCCAAACAATTATCATCATGAAGTGTTAAGAGTTTATAAATCAACTAATCCAAACACACACATCTTTTTATTTCTCCTTTGGGGAACTTCTCCTGGTATATCACTGTAGTTGAATGCACTTTGTAATACTAATTGACAAAGTTCAAAACAAATATTATATAATGAACAGGCGGCAGAAAATAAACCAACATGTATGATTTCAAAAACAAAAATGCACAAGCTATATTCTTTATTTTTTCCAGTTCGAAGTCGTTGCTAAATAGTCCTATTAATACCATTTTCATTTAAAATAGCAAATTTTTATATATTCTTTTCTTTTACGATGTCATAAAATACATCTCAGTTTTTAATGATATTAAAACAAACAAACACAATGTTTATTAGATGTGCATTTTCTGAGTCTAATTTATTTTATAAGTCTTTTAGCAATATAATTTAAAATATTTGAAATCAGGGAATTCAAAGGAAATAAAGGAACAAGAGAAGCCTGGTAGAATAAAGATATTCCTCTTAAAATATACGTTTAATTTTTATATGGGAACATCTGGCATTAGTGAAATGAAACAAATTTCACACATAAAACATTCCATATGATTGAAACTCTCTTCCTCTTTCCTTTTGCTTCTCTGCAGGGGATATTTTGATAATTCTCTGTGAAGGGGACCGAGGCTGTCCTGCTTCTAATAGGTTGTAAAAGGAAAAAGAGCCATGTCCTCCAATTCTTAAACTGTTTCTTCATAAGACAGGCATTTCCAAAAGTGCTGCCTCCTATAACTCGCCTTCTTTTCCTGTTTTTAGTTCGTTGCTGACTAAATTACAAATATATATATATATATAAAAAAAAAAGTCATGATAAGAATTCTATAGCCAGTCAGAGAGGTCTAAAGATTTAGAGGAAGCTTACAGGGGCCCTAAAAGGCTGAGCTGGTGCTTTTGATCTTGAATTTAGTATGTAATTGCTCATCATGATGTGCTAGCTGGAGAAGTTTCCCTTAATACAGTAAAAGGTGGAAGTTTTAGTATGAAATAATTCTCAAGGTTGTATTTTTTTCCAGTTTAAGAAGTATTCCTTATTCATCATTTTATACATGGCTATTTCTTCTCCAAAATTTAATATTTTATTTATGCCGATTAAAGTTAGAATTTCATCAGCCAATGATCTGAAAAGGGATAACAATTTTTCTTTTCTTTTCTTTTTTTATTTTCTGTTTTTCTTTTTCATAGACAGGGCCTTGCACTAACATCCAGGCTGGAGTAGTGTTATAATCAGAATCCCCAATAGCCCCAAACTCCTGGGTTCAAGTGATTCTCCTGCCTCAGCCTCCCAAGTAGCTGGGACTACAGCTGTGCAACATCACACCCAGCACATTTTGAAAAATTATTTTTTTGAGGGATGGGGCCATGCAATGTTGCTTAGTCTGGTCTTGAACTCCTGACCTCAAGGGATCTTCCCGCCTCTGCCTGCCAAAGTGCTAGGAGTATAGGAACAAGTCACCACTCCAGACCCAGAGTACAACTTTTAACCAAAATGAAAGAGTTGTGTGACATTCGAATTCATAATTACACATTTAAAAAATATGAAATACTACTGAATATACATGGCTCCTTTGTTTAAAGCAACAACAGCCTTTCACTCAAGCAAATAAATGATCAGCCTGGTAGGCATTCTTGCGGTATATATGCTGAGCTGAAAAAGTAAACTAACCAGATAAAAATGAGGAAAATAATATTCTAGACATTCCAGAGTTTAATCTATGAAGCAATGTAAGGACCCCATTTTCCCACGTGGATAGAGCAAAGTCAGAGATGAGACCAGGGAAAACAGCAGAGGTCAGATAGCAAAGAGCGTCAGGTAAGAGACGAAGGTCATGGACTTCACGCCGTAGATAACGGGTTCGTCGCAGAGCTTTTCCAAAACTGTCCCAAATAAACTTGTATTTGAGAATCAGGCTATCTGGAGACAATGTGAAGGGTAGCTTGGAGGTTATGAGGCTGTTGGGGCAGACCAGCTGAGGAGGGAAAACCTGAAGTCTGGAGAGAAAGAGCTGTTACTGAAATCTAAGTGACAAGCCGAGTGGGCGTCAGGAAAGACACACGTATATTAACACAGTGGTTTCTTATGCTACATCCTGCTGTTCAAATTAAGTAATCAGTGCATCCCGAACAATTATTTACTCCTTTTGCTATTTTTCTGTAGTAATATTTACTACTGTTCATATAAGACTCTATCATTTATACACATGTGTACATACATAGAATTTGTTTGCCAAATTCCTTATCATTAAGTGTTTATAAGATTGTCGTAGTTCAGTGTTTGTGCACTTACATGGTTATTTTCTTAAGAAATTATCCTACAGGCACAGCTTCTGCGTTAAGTGACCAGTATGCTTTGAAGACTTAATACTATCAGCCAATCGTTGAATCATAGTTCACACTCAGACATTTGAGTAATTAAAATTAGATAAATTCCAATCAAATTGTAAAGGATTTCTTTAGAAAGACAATAGTAACTTCACAGAATATAAAATTCAGTTTTACATGGCTGTATTTCACTAGATATTTAGACAACATTTAAACATATTCGAACAGAGCACATTACTTCAGTATAAAGATAACCCTCCTATGTACAACCCTTAAAAAATATCTAAATAGATTGGACAAAAATGTTTGAAATTTGTTGTTGATAGTTTAAACATTAAGAACAGAGACAAGAAGCAGACTATTTAGCTCAGCTATTTGAATGTGTACGACTAGAGTTTACAAGGGTATAAAATGATGCCATGTAATGTAGTAATGCTATTCTAATAATACAAAATACAGCAGCAAAACTTTTATATACCTAATTATAAAGGGAGGCTGTGTTGTTCCAAATGCTAATGTCATGGGAGGCGGAATCTACAGCTCTGTAGAGGAGAACCAAAGTAAAGAGGAGCTAATCATCTAATTGTTACAGCTTTGTTTTTTTATTTCATTTGTAAAGAAAGTACCAAATAATCTTTAAGTTATTACTTCCAGAGCCACTGGAGATTATTACGCATAGGAGGATTCTAAAAGGTTTTGTAGAGAGTTGTATTAAATTGCAAAGAAGACTATTATGCAATAATTAGTTTGGATTTCATAATTTGTCAACAAGTGTCAGATACTTTATATAAAGTCTGTCTGTCTAAAATGTTCATTCAGAATTAGAATGTTTGTGCCATGATGAATACAATATAAGAAAAGGAAAATTGCTGAAATTTGCACAAGAACTTAGTCTTATGACTACAGTAATATGAATGACAGTTCCTCAAAGAATATCTTCATTTAAAAACTCCCCAAATTGTCTATTTTTCAATAGCAGCCTGAACTTTCAAATGTTTCAAGAGCTCTTGTATATTGCCATATGTTCATAAAAGAAATTTCTAAGTCTATGAAACTAGGAAGAGGCAGAAAATAACATTTTGTTTTGTTTTTTCAATAATCCCATTCAGAGGAACAGGATGAATAAAGATCTCTAGGCAAAGAATAATAAAAAAGTAATTTAGTATTTTGTTCAAGTTTACATAAACAGTTATTTGTCAAAGTAATTCAGAATTACAGTCTAACATCTAGAACAATTCTGAAGAAAGTACTCTTCACCTATTATTTCTTTAATACTTTTTTGACATTAGAATCTCTTGTTATTGGCTTGGCGCCTGTGGCTCAACAGGCTAAGACGTCAGCCACGTACACCTGAGCTGGCGGGTTCGAATCCAGCCCGGGCCGCCGAACAACAATGACAGCTGCAACCAAGAAATGGCCGGGCGTTGTGGCAGGCGCCTGTAGTCCCAGCTACTTGGGAGGCAGAGGCAGGAGACTTGCTTGAGCCCAGGAATTGGAGGTTGCTGTGAGCTGTGGATGCCACAGCACTCTATCTAGGGTAACAGCTTGAGGCTCTGTCTCAAATTAAAAAAAAAGGTTGAGCATTCAATCAGCTCATTCCCCCAGAACTTTGTTTTGTGGTTTTGTTTTTAATTATAATACAAGAATAGCTTTAGATAAGGGTAATAGAATTATTATCGATTAATCAGCAGACTCAGTGGCTCCAGGCAGCATGAAGCCTGGGTCATGGGATTTTGAGTCACAAGATTATTGATTGACAGTGTGTACGTGCAGAAATGACTATATAAGTTGTGGTAAAATAAAGAAAATTCACTATTTGCCAGAGTGAACAGTCTTCTTATTCTCCGACGTTTCATTGCAGGTTTTAATGCTCTGCTGTGCTGTCACTCCCATAAATTCAAACAACAAGGATAAAATAGGGCTTCTAAGTGAGAGACCATGAGGCACATGGCCTGGGCGGCTACTTCTTGACCCAAGGTGGCTATTTTGTGTAGCATAGCCCAGCCCAGTCTCCGGATAAGCTACAGAAACCACAAGCGGCCAACTTCCCTGGCGAAAGCCAATTGGCTTACAGGAGTCCTAATAAGGTATAAAAACAGGGCCCAACCAATCAGGGGCTGCCCCGTTGTCCCCATACCCTAACCCCATAAATACCTCACCCTCCCAGTCGATGGGGCTCTTTACGCACCTTGCTGTGTCAGGCAACCGAGAGCCTGAACTCAAGCTTGAACAACAAAAACTCTTTTGTTCTTGCATCAGATTCGGCTCCCTGGGGGTCTGTGGGGAACGTGGAACTCTGGGCATATCATTAAGGAGTTGGCTTAGATGTCCTTACTCGAACACTCATTTTTGTTTTTTAGACAGACTCTCACTTTGTCACCCTCAGTAGAGTGCTATGGCATCATAGCTCACAGCAACCCCAAACTCTTGGGGGTCAAGGAATCCTCTTGCCTCGGCCTTCCAAGTAGCTGAGACTACAGGTGCCCACCACAATACCCAGCTATTTTTAGAGATGGGGTCTCACTCTAGTTAAGGCTGGTCTCAAACTCCTGAGCTCAGACAATCCACTGACCTTGGCCTCCCAGAGTGCTAGGATTATAGGCATGGGACTCTGCACCCAGTCTTCAAACACTTATTTTATCCACCGTATCAAGGTCCACCTCAAATGTAGGAATTCCAGAAAAAAAAAGAATTATTTCCAAGGGCAGCTTCCAAATAGAGGACCAGTGAGAATTTTGCTTTTTTGGCTAAAAGAAACAGACAAACAGATAACTTATACAGGGCATTGGAAGAAAGTGGGTCTGTCCATCAATGAGAGGAGTTTAGAATCCTTCATTGGAAAACATTCATGAGGAGTTCAGGCTTAGGGACAATGAGGAGGTCAGGAATAAGGAGGAGATACAAGGGAAGTTCACCTAAGGGTGCATGGGAAGGTTCCAGAATGAGCCTCCTTGGGATGTGTTCTGGTGAGTCTCTCACTCACATGATTCCTGCACAGAGTACTGCCTACAAGATGAGCACAGCTTGACTTTGGAAAAGAAACCAAAGGTCTCTGACATTGTACAGAGCAA
>CAUYON010083304.1:0-13865 GCA_963573935.1 Arctocebus calabarensis
GCGCCTGTAGTCCCAGCTACTTGGGAGGCGGAGGCAAGAGACTCGCTTGAGCCCAGGAATTGGAGGTTGCTGTGAGCTGTGATGCCACAGCACTCTATCCAGGGTGACAGCTTGAGGCTCTGTCTCAAAAAAAAAAAAAAATAATAACACCACTTCTTATCTCCCAGGATGGCCATACACAAAAAGACAGATTATAACAAGTGTTGAGGACGAGGAGACAAAGGAACCCTCAGACTGCTAGTGGGAATGTAAAATGACGCAGCCACTTTGGAAAAGTTTAACACAAAAAGTTAAGCTGAGAATTACCATATGACCCAGCAATTCCACTCCTGGGTAACTATACAACAGAAATTCAAACATGTCCACACAAAGACTTATTCATAAAGTCATGTAGCATTGCTTTTAATATCCAAAAAGTGGAAGCAATCCAACTGATGAATGGATAAAATATGGTATATCCATATAATTATATAAAATATGGATATACCATATTTTAGCAACATAAAAGAGGGGACTATGATCCCTACTACAACCTGGGTGAATCTCAGAAGTGATGCTGAGGGAAAGAACCCTGACACAGAAGGTCGCCTAATTGTAGATTCTGCTTATATGTAAAGTCCAGAACAGATAAATCTGTGCGGACAGAAAGTACATCAGTGGCTGCCCAGGGCTGGGGAGTGGTGGAGGGGAATGAGCAGTGACTGCTGACTGGCACACGGTTCTTTTTGGGATAGATTTGTTCTAAAATTAGTTTGTGGCCTTGATGAAACATACCAAATATACTAAAAGCCCTTGAAGTGTACACTTTTAATACTTTAGGGTGAATTTTTATGACATCTAACTTATATCACAATCAAAAGTTTTCTTTTCTTTTTTTTTCCGAGAAAGAGTTTCACTTTGTCACCCTCAGTAAAGTGCCCTAGCATCACAGCTCACAGCAACCTCAATCTCTTGGGCTTAAGCGATTCTCTTTCCTTAGCCTCCCAAGTAGCTGGGACTACAGGTACCGGCCTACGCCCAGCTATTTTTTGGTTGTAGTTACTGTTGTTTAGCAGGCTCGGGCTGGGTTCCAATCCACCAGCCCCCGTGCATGTGGCTTGCCCCTAACCACTGAGCTACAGGCACAGAGCCAAAAGCTTTCTTAACATAAAAAGTAAAGATGCCTTTCTGAGGACAGCGAGAACTAATCAACCGGAGAGGCAAGCCACAAAGGAAGCCGGCGGTGGCTGCCACCTTGCGTTTCCAAGGATTTAGAACATGCCCTGAGGCACATTTACTTTGTTAAATTAGACACTTTTAGTCTTAGCAACTCTGTTTAAACTTAAGTTTTTTTCAGCCAAAAAGTTCTTAAACTACTTCGGAGGGAGAAATAGCAGAAGTCTCTTTTAATGGGACGTGCCCGCAGTTCTTCCCCAAATGCTCCCCATCTGCACAGGTTCTGACTCGGCGGTCCCTCCCACTCGGCGCGTACAACTACCGGCCCTTCCACCCTTTCCACGCAGCGTGCAATTTCCAAGAGAGTCTGCCACGCCTCCGTCCCGGCCACCGCTTGCCCTGCAGTCCCGGGGCTGGATCCCGGGTCAGGCTCAGCCACCTGCCGCCTGCCGCCCGCGCAGCCTTCACGCCTCCTTCCTCTGCGCTCTGCGGGGCGCCGGGCCGGGCGGCTCATCCGCCCCAAACCTCTCCAGGCCGCGGCTTGGGATTGGTCCGGGTAGCGGAACGAGCTCAGGAACAAGTGACCGCTGTCCTCCCTTTCACTCCCAAAGTAAAGTTTGCAGGAGAGAGAGTGCGAGGTGCGCCCGGCCTGTGCTAGCCGAGGTCTCCCTCCAGGGTCTATCCGTGCACAGGGCGCGCCTGGCCGGTGCCGACCCACGCAGACTGGACTGTGTGCGCGGCAGCTCGGTGCTCGCCGGGGCGTGCCCGGCACGTGCAGCTGCTGCCACCTTCTCCGGAGCAGGCCGGACCCGCCTCTCCAGCGGCGCCGGGCCCAACGCCCGTGCTCTGGGCTGGAGGTGGCGGAGCGGGGAGGCGCCAGCCTGGAGGGGAGGAGAACGGGGAGGGACCGGCTGCCCTCCAGCCGTCCACCTTCTGTCGCGGCGCGGGGGACACTCCCGCCGCCTTCGCTCAGTCTCCTGTGGACCCTGGGAGCGTGGGCAGGGCCGAAGGGGCTTCCGCGGGCCTGGCCTCTCCCACCCAGGAGGAAAAGGCGGGGGAAGCCCCGGCGTCCGCCGCCTGGAGAGAGCCGCGGAGCCCTCGGGCTGCGCCGGCGCTGAAGACGAGTCCGGGCGGGGCTCCGGTGCGCTGTGCCTGTCGCCGTCCGTGTCCGGAGCGGAGGCCAGCGGCCGCCCGCTCGGCGCCCGGGACCGTTCGGGCCCCACCCTGCCGGGCGTGGGCGGCGGCCCACCTCGGGAGAGCGGAGCAACCGTCGCGGGGCCTCGCCGCGGCCTCCAGCGCCCCGGGCACAGGGAATGCAGTGGCCCTCGGTCCCTAGCGCCTCTCCGTGTCTGGGCTGGGACTCCTCGATCGCCTGCTCCGCGGCCACGACGCTCCTGAGCCGAGCCGGCCGGGCCCCCCTCATGGCGGCCAGGTGGTTCAAGGAGCTTCCCCTGACCCTGAAGACCGCGTCGGAGCGGGCCAGGCCCGGGGGCGGGGGCGGCGGCAAACCGCGCAAGAACTCGGAGGCCGGCGGCGCGGGGCCCACCCCGGGGAAGGGCCGCAAGAACTCGGCGGCGGAGCTGGGGAGCGGCAGGGCCGGCGCCGGCCCCCCCAAGGACAGCCGGCTGTCCCGGGACAGCCTTCAAGGCCTGATTCAGGCCGCCTCGGGCAAGGGTCGCAAGAACTCCCGGGCCACTGAAGAGGAGCCCCACCGGGGCGCGGCCAAGAGCTCGGGCTGCAGCACCTACATCAACAGGCTCATCAAGGTGGACACTCAGGAGAAGAACGGGAAGAGCGGCTACCCGAGCAGCAGCAGCAGCGGCAGCACCAGCCCCTCTTCCTCCGCGTCCTCCTCCCCTTCCTCCCTGGGCCCCGAGCTGGACAAGGGCAAGATCGTTAAGCAGCAGGACACGGTAAGAACACGACCTCCCTTGGACCACCTCTCAGTGGAGGGGGACTCAATGGACCAGCTACCTCGGATGTGTTTCCTCGGGTCCTTCCCCTGCACCATTCTGTGATTCTTAAGTGGCCATTTAAAATCATTTGACTTTTTTAATCTTTAAAAAAAAAAAATCCTTATTCTAGAGGTGGAGAACTTTGCGGAAATGTACTATCCGTTTAATCTTGTTAGCAGTTTAGAAGAGTAATTGAGATATTCCTGCCTTGTTAAACTCGACCCCTTTATAGATGTTTTTTTTCCCTACAAAAAGTTTGACACCTTAGATGTGGTTTGTTTTAATTTTGATAACCAGGAGAAGTCCAAAGCTAGACTTGTGTATGACTTTTATCCTTTTTGAGCATAAAGCATAGTAACCTCTAAACCGTGTGAAGTACGGATTTTAAACCTTCAGGAAATAGTCGGCCCACCCGCTTCTCCGCTGATGTGGAAGTTCCATCTTTCCCTTTGCAGTTACACCCAGGGCTTCTCAGCTCATTGACACTCCAGGATTACTCTGATTCATTCCACGGACATTTGTTGTGCAGCAGCCGTACAGGATAAGGGGCACGGGCAGTGAGGGCTGTGGGGGATACAGAACAGACAAGGAAAAGCTCCTAAGGAAATTGCAGATGCGGAGAGAAGAAGGTGTTTCCTGCTGCGCTCACACTGGAGGCTTTCTGGGTGCTGTCCAACGTGGGAAAAGTAAGGCTTGTGAACGCAAGAAGGCACTCTCGGTTTTTACAGTCCTGAGTTGATTTGCTTCGGCTTGGTTGTCTTTATTTTCTTTCTTGTGTGAAAGAGAGAAAACTCAAGCTGAGACTTTAGACTCCAGTCCAGGAGTCACTTCCTCACATGGGAACTTTGATTTCTCTTGCCCAGGGCTTCCAGCCTCCCTGACTGGAGTCAGGAGCATTGGGCATGTCTGTTCCTACCTCTTTTCACACGTTTACAGTGAGCCTGCCCTGTGCCGGGCACAGAGAGAGTTCACATGTTGCTCTGTGGTCTGCCTGGCTGAAGGCCGTATGCACCGTGAAGCCAAGGGCGCGTATCGTGTCTCAGTTCCTCGCTATACCTTGCAACTGTAGTACACGTGCTGGGTAGTTACAAAATAGGTTGAGCGAGTGAATGGTATTCACAGTCCACTGCAGAGGTTGGTTTTTTTGTGTGTGGTTGTCACTTCTGGGTGTCTGAGGTTTCTTGGGCCGTTTTCTCCCAGGCAGAGCGCTCTCGTCCAGGCTGTCCCTTCTCTTCACTTCTCTCATTTATCCAGTGGTACTTCTCCATGAACTCTTAGGAGGATGTAACCGTTCTGTGGAGCTTCCTCTCTGGCAAGGGCTCCTTAACCTCTGACATTGTCACTTAGCTGCTGCAGAACAGAAATATCACGCACAGATCTCTCCAGGAACCTTCTTATTTTGGAAAGATAGATGTTTTCTGACACAAGTACTGGTCCAAACACTTTCTGATGTATAGCCCGTGATTGTCAGTTTGCCTGTGGATTGTTGAGCCTAGAACTCCTTCAGTACTGTTTAGTATGGCCCTCCTTCTCCTTGATAAAGCCTGTCTCTTAGTGCTGTTATGAATCCCTGGAGGACAGGAAGCACGCTTTGCTCACGTGCATGACTCCCTTGCGGTGCCAGTGCCAGTGGGTGACTGACTGACTCACTGTGACTATGCTTCTCAGCTGATTGGAGTTTTTTTTTTTTTTTTTTTTTGAGACAGAGCCTCAAGCTGTCACCCTGGATAGGGTGCTGTGGCATCACAGCTCACAGCAACCTCCAATTCCTGGGCTCAAGCAAGTCTCCTGCCTCCGCCTCCCAAGCAGCTGGGACCACAGGCGCCTGCCACAACGCCCGGCCACTTTTGATTGCAGTTGTCATTGTTGTTTCGCAGGTCCGGGGCTGGGTTCGAACCAGCCAGCTCAGGTGTACATGGCTGGCACCTTAGCCCGTTAAGCCACAGGTGCCAAGCCAACTGATTGGAGTTTTAAAAACCCACATCACAGGCTATGTGTAGAGCGGTTCATCTCCTTATGCTGTGAAGCCATGGACACCCTCCAATTCCCACCACCCATGTCTGTTACCCTCGAACCCAGCAAATGCTTTATTGCCTGTGAAGAGAATGGGAGCTAGAAAGAGCCTCGTGGATAAGGAAAGGAGTTTAGATGAATTGTTGTAAATCTGCTCTACAAAGAAAAGCCTCAGATGTTTATCCAGGTGGGATATATCATCAAGTGTAAAAGCTGTGAGGTTAGAGATTTTGACCTCTCTAGATCTATAGGAGATTTCAGTAGCCACTTTTATGCCATCACCATTTTGGTATATGGTAATCCTTTGCAACTGTCCTTGTTCTATTACAGGTCATCATTTTAGAAGACTATGCTGACCCTTATGATGCCAAACGGACAAAGGATCAAAGAGATGCAGAGAGAGTAGGAGAGAATGATGGTTACATGGAACCCTATGATGCACAGCAAATGATAACAGGTTTGTGAGCAGATTCTGCTTAAGAGGCACTAAAATCTCACACTCAGTTGGAACTTTGTAAAATGGCACCTGGTATGTATTTGGGGGAAAGGGATAAAGCAATTTAGTCAGATCTGCTGACTGGAAGAAGTAGAAATCAAACCCCAAACTAATGCCAAACTACCCCATTAACTTCCTCTATGGTTTAGTATCCGTCAGAGTTCTAGAATATTCCAGGATCTTTAAGGTTTGTCTGGTTCTCTGAAAGATGACATTTGTGAGTATGTAGATCTGCCCAGAACATAAACTTCAGTTTTAAGATTATTTACAAACATTTTTTGGCCACTTTCAGAAGCTTTGGCGTCCATAATGGGAATCATACATCTTTACCAAGAGACAAATACATACTTAAAAAATCTGAAGTTGTTAAGAGATGCAAACGTGATATGATTCTCTGTATTGTAGAAGATTTTCTCAACAAGTTCTAAAACATTGAAGCAAAAAATTTAATGCTAAGGAATAATTAGCATCACTGCCATAAACCAAGCCATTCAAGGCTAACCACCTAAAACCAAACTCAACTAATCTTGTAACTTTTCAAGTCAGAACAATTCTAATTTGCAAACTAAGCAAACATTCTGTCATTTTTGTTGTCAAACTTTTCCCATTTATCCATAGTTCTTTTAAGTTGATATAAATGATACTTAATAATATAGTTTGTGGGCTGCTCCTGTGGCTTAGTGGGTAGGGTGCTGGCCCCATATACTGAGGGTGGCGGGTTCAAACCCAGACCCGGCCAAACTGCAACAAAAAAATAGCCAGGCATTGTAGCAGGCGCCTATAGTCCCAGTTACTCGGGAGGCTGAGGCAAGAGAATCGCCTATGCCCAGGAGTTGGAGGTTGCTGTGACCTGTGTGATGCCACAGCATTCTACCGACGGTTGTAAATTTAGTTTCTGTCTCTACAAAAAAAAAAAAAAAAAAAAAGAGTGGTGCCTGTGGCTTAGTGACTAGGGTGCTGGCCCCATATACCAAGGGTGGTGAGTTCAAGCCCAGCTCTGGCCAAACTGCAACAACAAAAATAAATAAATAATAAAATAAAAATAAATATTATTTAAAAATAATAGTAATATAGTTTGTAACAATATAAACTAGTTATTTAAATATATTTGTAATTTTTAAAGTAAATTATTTGTTCACCTTATTTTCCTTAAACATTCTTCCATCTATAATGAAAAATGTAGTTCTGAGTGCTGACTCAAGGGAGCCTTGTTTGAATGTCACGGGTGTCATGCCTGGGAAAAGAATAATTGGTCCCACATTAAAGACTCTGTCTCTACTGTTTAAAACAGACTGAAAGGCTGTCAAGCCGAGGTTCCGTAAGTGTAATCTCAGAAGAGTTGAGCAGAGGGTAGTGGCAGCACCCTGGAAGGGCGAAGGCAGGCTTCAGAATGAAAAGGAGCTGCAACAGGAAAGCTCAGCTCTATTTCCTGTTTCTCTGCTCACAGAGATAAGGAGCCCCATTTGGGGAGGGTGTACCCTGGCCAGGCTGTGACCCGGACGGTCATCGGATTATGATCCCTAATGAAATATGTGAATGAAAGGAAGTGAAAATGAACTTAGAATTTTAAAAAATATCAGAGGCTTAAAAAGAATAGGGAAATGGAGTTACTTTTACATAAAATTGAGGGAAAAGATTTTCTTAAAAAATTAATGCTTAATTTTGATTCTCCTTTTTTCATCCTTTGGTTTTATTTTTTTTTTTCTCTCTCTTTGGCTAGAATAGGTAGCTTATACTGTTCCAGCTATTTATTTGGGGAGCCACACTGATAATAGGGAGAGTGCTATGCTTTTTAAAAGTAAATATAGTGTGCGGTGCCTGGAGCTCAGTGATTAGGGTGCTGGCCCCATAACCGAGAGTGGAGGGTTCAAACCTGGCCCCAGCCAAACTGGAACAAAAAATAGCCAGATATTGTGGCAGGCGCCTGTGGTCCCAGCTACGCTGGAGGCTGAGGTAAGAGAATCGCCTAAGCCCGAGAGCTGGAGGTTGCTGTGAGCTCTGACACCACGGCACTCTACTGAGGGTGACAAAGTGAGACTCTGTCTCTAAAAAAATAGAGAAAAAAGTAAATATAGTTTTTGTTCCCTGGTAATTCCCTTAAAAGTAAATATAGCTTTTTTTCTCCATAATTCCCTCAAGAGCTCGGTAAGAGGCTCCATAAGAGACTGCACTGCTGTTCCCCCTTGCAATAGGGCAAAACAAACATGGTGAAGAGGATTTGGACTTGCCTGTGCTCACGAGACTTTTTAGTAGACGGAGGATGAATTAGCACCCAGGTCTCCCACTCCAGATTGAGTGATCTGCCCCGACACCACATACCTGTTGGGACACACTTGAATGATGGATGCAAAAGCCCTGTACACTTCCGTAAGAATATAAAATCAATGTATTCAGCTGGCAAATAAATGTGAATTTATTAAAATCTAAATCATAAACTTTCTAAAATGGGGATCTAAGCACACTTTGCTCTTAACTTTTAAAACATTATGTTAGTGGATTTTAAAGTTTCTTCATTTAAAATGTCTATGACAAGCCAGGAACAGTGGCTTATGCCTGTAATCCCAGCTCTTTGGGAGGCCAAGGCAGGAGGATCATTTGAGGCTAGGAGTTCAAGATTAGCCTGGGCAACACCGTGAGACTCTAGGTCTATAAAAAATAAAAAAATTAGCTGGGTATAGTGGTGGTGTGCATGTGTAGTCCTGGCTATTGGAGAGGCTGAGGTAGGAGGATTGCTGAGCCCAGTTCAAGGCTGAAGTCAGCTATGATAAAGCCACTGCACTTCAGCCTAGGCAACAGAGCAAAACCTTGTCTCGATAAAATAAATATAATAAAATCATAAAATCATAAAGAATATTCCTTGTATTCCACTCATAAGTTACACAGCTGGATAGAATAACAGGAAGTGAGTTTGTAGGAAGCTAGAAATAAAAGACTTGCTGCTTGGATTTTTGTGTTTTGATTTTTTTTTTTTTTCTTTTGAGACAGAGCCTCAAGCTGTCACCCTGGGTAGAGTGCTGTGGTATCACAGCTCACAGCAACCTCCAATTCCTGGGCTCAAGCGAGTCTCTTGCCTCCGCCTCCTAAGTAGCTGGGACTATAGGCGCCTGCCACAACGACAGCTAGTTTTTCTATTTTTAGTAGAGACAGGGTCTTGCTCTTGCTCAGGTGGTCTCCAACTCCTGAGCTCAAGCGATCCTCCTGCATCAGCCTCCTGGAGTGCTAGGATTGCAGGCATGAGCCACTGTGCCCAACCATACTATCCATATTTTAGCATGTAACAAATTTTTCTTAGATGTTTGGTTGCTATGTACCAGGCCCCGTGCTGGGCTCTGGGCATACAGAAAGCAAGGTCCATGTGATTCCTGCCCTTGGACTGCAACATAAGGAGGAAACAGACCTAACACCAATAAAGAAGAGAAGTTATTAAAAGTTTGATAAATGCCATAAAATAGAAAAACAGAAGCAGCATCTTCATCAGGAACAGAGGAGATAGGGATGTAAGAGCAGCTCATGACCTTCTTGTGGCCAAATAACTGTGGGACACAGGCTCCCTGGATGCCCAAAACTTTCCTCTTAACTTCTAAAAGTTAGAATTTATGAATTTATGAATATAGTATCACTTAGATTTGTCTAAAGGAGATTGTTCATAAAAAGATATGACTATGAAAATAAGGCAATATTAGCATAAACTTTGGGTTTTCTGCTAAATCATCAGGAACATTTTACTTATTTATTTGCAGGAACCTTTTAGCTAAATAATTAACTGAAGTACTCTACATAGTTTAGCATTATGATAATGATATTTTAGCATTATAAGTTTTAGCCATGCTGTGGGCATTAGAAATTCGCCAAGATGGCATGAGAGCTCTTCCCACAGTCAGCATCATGCATCTTGTATGCTGAAGTCTTAGGAGTGCCAGAATTGCTAGATTTCCTCACTAAATGCAACCACCTCCTAAATGGGGTTCTCTTACCCAGTTGAGGAAACCTATGGGAAAGATTAAATACCTTGTCCAGATTACAGAACTGAAAAATGGAGATACCAGGTCACTCCTCACTCTTTGGGTTTAGTTATTGACCCATGGTTGAAAATTGTTTTTAAAAACTTTACTTTGCCTCCAAGTGTTTTGTCGGTTTGTTTAAAGAGTCTAAAGGAGAGCTTCATTTTTTAGGTCTCTTTTTAAAAAAAAAAACAAAACTGGCTTGGCGCCTGTGGCTCTACGGGCTAAGGGTCAGCCACGTACACCTGAGCTGGTGGGTTCGAATCCAGCCCGGGCCTGCCAAACAACAATGACGGCTGCAACCCGCCAAAAAATGGCCAGGCATTGTGGCGGGCGCCTGTAGTCCCAGCTATTTGGAAGACAGAGACAAGAGACTCGCTTGAGCCCAGGAATTGGAGGTTGATATGAGCTGTGATGCCACGGCACTCTACCCAGGGTGACAGCTTGAGGCTCTATCTCAAAAAAAAAAAACTATTATGAGAGAAAAAAATGAGACTGTTTTCTATTTATTTAACTTGTCTCTACTTGTTAAATTTCAGGGTTTCTGAATTATGCCTGCTTTTGTTCAGGTGTTTAGATTTATTCAATAAGTAAATATGAGAGTAATTTTAAATCAAAGTTTGTGTACTAAAAGAAAAAAAAGCAAAACAAAAAACCAAAAGTTTTTGTACTGATGGAAGAGTAAAAAAGCTAACAGCCCTGCTTCTCTTTTTAATCATTATTTTGTTTTTATTTTTTTATTTACTTTAAAATTACATTTGAACATCTGTTTATTTTATTTTATTTATTCATTTTTGAGACAGAGTCTCACTATGTTGCCCTTGGTAGTGTGCTGTGGCGTCACAGCTCACAGCAACCGCCAACTCTTGGGCTTAAGTGATTCTCTTGCCTCAGCCTCCCAAGTAGGTGGGACTACAGGTGCCCACCACAATGCCCAGCTATTTTTTTTTTTTTTAGTTGCAGTTGTCATTGTTGTTTAGTTGGCCCCAGCCAGGTTCGAACCCACCAGCCTCAGTGTATGTGGCTGGCACCGTAACTACTGTGTCACAGGCACCAAGCATGAACATCTGTTTATTAATTACTATCCAAGCATGAACATCTGTTTATTAATTACTATCCAAAGAACCTGCTAGATTGACTCTGGTACATGCTATCTTGGTAATCATTATACTTGATTATTTACACAGTAGAGCTTAAAATTATCTTTAGTGGTATTACATGGTAGAAACTTTTGGGGGGTACATGTGATAATTTCATACATTCATATAATTTGTAAAGATCAAATCAGTATACCTGGGATACCTTAAATATCACCTGAAATATTCATCTTTTCTTTATACTAGAATGATTCATATTCTTCTGGTTATTTTGAAATGTACAGTAGATTATTGTATAGTTACCTAACTGATCTAACGTTAGGGTTTATTTCTTCTACCAAACTATGTACATAGTATTTGTACCCATTAACCAACTTCTCTTCATCCTCCCTCCCCCCTACCCAGTCTAGCTTCTATCTTCATGAGACCCATTTATTTTCACTTCCACATCTGAGTAAGTGAGAACATGAGATATTTGTCTTTCTGTGCTTGGAACAGCCCTGTTTCTGATGCTTGAGGAAAACAAATAGAGCTTGCTGAGGCTCTAAGTTTAATGTTTTGAATACATGAAATGGATCAGAAGAGAAGATATATTAGAAATTATAATTAACATTTTACGTGAAATCTTTGAGCGTAAGGCTTGTGCTTGAGTCAGTAACAAATGGCTCCCACTAACTCGTGTGTGACTGGCCTCAGTATATTCCCCTGTGAAAATGGGATAACCCTCTTGTCACTGCCTTGCAGAGAGCCAGTGGGATGCTGGGCATAATACACGTAGTCCGTGCACACCCAGTAAACACAGCCATTATTCAGACACTCCAGAGAGAATTTCCTTTCCAGAGGGAATTCCAGACAATATAGAGCAACAGTAATTGCTAACTACAATTAATTTGCTAAAAAGAAGTCTAGGTCTTCTGCTGTGTTTTCAAATGTGAACAGCACAGTATGTGTAGTGAGCTGGGGATTGAGAAGGGAAAATTTTCAGCCCCTGTTCCATTTCACACACACCAGCTGCACATTTTAGTTGATGCAGCTCAGTCCTCGGTCT
Source organism: Arctocebus calabarensis (assembly GCA_963573935.1). Lineage (NCBI taxonomy): Eukaryota > Metazoa > Chordata > Mammalia > Primates > Lorisidae > Arctocebus > Arctocebus calabarensis. The sequence continues at coordinate 11,766 of CAUYON010083304.1, forward strand.
CGGCCCTGGCTGCAAACGAGTGTTTATCTGCTGCCCGACCACTGCCTTCTGCTGTCTGCCATGGTACGTGGCCTCTATCAGCAGCCAGGGCGTAGCTTCCTCTGGTCATTTCCTCCTTCTCAGGCTCGTTTCCTCTGGAGCCCGCTCTGCACGTCAGGGGCTATTCTGCCTGCAGGAGGGGTCGGCTTTCAGCCCCATGGCTGCTTCTGTTTCTGTGGCGCCTCGGGTTGGGGCAGCCATGTGTTAGAATGGACTGACAGCTTTCTCCCCTTCTGGGGGGAGCTCCCTCCAGTAAACATTATTTCAAAAGATGATGATACTTTGCAGGTTTTGCCCAATCCCAGGACCATGGAAGGAGGGAACATTCTTAGTTGTGTGCTTTCTGGTGTCTTTATGTGTGCACAGACTGTCTACAATAGAAGGAACACAAGAGCTGTGTTTTTACAAAAGTTAAAGCCCAAACACACGTGTAATAAGAACTTGAGATTCTGGGCGGCGCCTGTGGTTCAAAGGGGTAGGTTGCTGACCCCATATGCCGGAGGTAGCGGGTTCAAACCCATCCCCAGCCCCCCAAAAAAAAAAAACTTGCAGGCGGCGCCTGTGGCTCAGCGAGTAGGGCGCTGGCCCCATATACCGAAGGTGGCGGGTTCAAGCCTGGCCTCAGCCGAACTGCAAAACAGGAAAATAGCCAGGCATTGTGGCGGGTGCCTGTAGTCCCAGCTACTCGGGAGGCTGAGGCAAGAGAATCGCCTAAGCCCAGGAGCTGCAGTTTGCTGTGAGCTCTGTGATGCCACGGCACTCTACCGAAGGCAATAAAGTGAGACTCTGTCTCTACAAAAAAAAAAAAAAAAAAGTTAAAAAAAAAGAAATCGAGATTCTAATCATTGTGCCTCATTTTAATAAACACTTATGGATGTTTCCTTGTGAGCAGGACTCCTATCTTAAGGTTAGCTTTAATTCTCCATTTAGTCCAGCGGGGGCAGAAGACTTTGGAAGGGTTTCCCCAGCCTGTGCGGATGGGATGATCTAAACTGGGGGCAAACTTCAAGTTCTTTTATAAAAATTCCAGCCTTATTGGTTTTTTTTTTTTTTTTTTTTGCAGTTTTTGGCCGGAGCCGGGCTTGAACTGACCACCTCTGGCATACGGAGCCAGCGCCCTACTCTGTTGAGCCATAGGCACCACCCTCCAGCCTTATCTTAATTGAGCCAAGAACAGAATATGTTTCTGTTTCTTGTTTTCCATAGCTCCATCTAGAATAGGCCATGAAGGAAAAGGCTGCAGGGCTGAGAGTCAAGAGCCTTGGGCAGAGACAGGGTTCTGACCTCAGACAGCCTCAGGCAGTTGGCCCAACCTGGCAGGGCAGGAGGCCGTTCTCCCGCTTTTTTGTTCTGATGGGAGGTTTCAGACACAGGTGGTGTCTTCTCCGTGAGAGGGTGAGCAGTGAGAAGTGGCTCTAGTGAGCAGGAGAATGGAATGGGGACTGTGGGTTCCTAGGAGGTGTGAAAGTGGCTTTCAGGCTTAGCTACCATTGGACTCACCTGGGGAAGAGTCCCCAGTCTAACTCCCAAACTGTCCTGAGCAATTAAATCAGAACCTCTGCTGGGGGACCCCAGTGGCAGCAGGTATTAAAGTTCCCCCGGGCCACACTCAACCAGCCATTGCTGCACAGTCACAGAAAACTGCTGACAGGGCCCCTCCCAGCTGAACTATAACACCCCGTACATGTAAGTTTTGTTTTTTTAATTTAGCACCCTGATTTTAGTAACTTTCCCCCCGTTTATTGTACTCTTCTTGTTGTAGAAGTGTTACTGAGTCAATGGTTCTTTGTCATAGAGTCTCACCATGCCTGTTTTAAGTTACAGATAGAAAGTCTTCACATTCTTTGAGGCCATGGCATTACATCTCCAGAACCTCTTCTTGCTCACATGGCCCCCTTCCTCAGCCTTCTTTGCTGGCACCTCTCCTTCTAGCACCTACTCCTTTTTTTTTTTTTGAGACAGAGCCTCAAGCTGTCACCCTGGATAGAGTGCCGTGGCATCACAGCTCACAGCAACCTCCAATTCCTGGGCTCAAGTGAGTCTCCTGCCTCTGCCTCCCAA
>CAUYON010083305.1:0-31149 GCA_963573935.1 Arctocebus calabarensis
TTTTTTTTGAGACAGAGCCTCAAGCTGTCACCCTGGATAGAGTGCTGTGGCATCACAGCTCACAGCAACCTCCAATTCCTGGGCTCAAGCGAGTCTCCTGCTTCCACCTCCCAAGTAGCTGGGACTACAGGCGCCCGCCACAATGCCTGGTCATTTTTTGGTTGCAGCTGTCGCTGTTTGGCGGGCCCAGGCTGGATTCGAACCTGCCAGCTTAGGTGTACTTGGCTGGCGCCTTAGCCAGTTGAACCCCAGGCGCCGAGCCTGTCTTAACTTTTGTAGAGATTTTTCTGTCTTTCAATAAACTCTGAATATTCTTTAAAAAAAAATTTTTTTTAAAGCACATTTTCCAGATACAATCAACACCCAAAAATTGGTTGTGTTTTTATTGTTTTGGGGGGGTTTATTTAGAGACAGAGTCTCACTTTGTCGCCCTTGGTAGAGTGCTATGGCTTCATGGCTCACAGCAACCTCCCAGCTCCTGGGCTTAGGCAATTCTCTTGTCTCAGCCTCCCAAGTAACTGGGACTACAGGCACCCGCCATAACGCCCGGCTATTTTTTTGGTTGCAGTTCGGCCAGGGCCAGGTTTGAACCTGCCACCCGTGGTATATGGGGCCGGCGCCCTACTCACTGAGCCACAGGCACCGCCCTGGTTGTGTTTTTATATACCAATTATGAACAAACTGAAAAAGAAATTAAGAAAACAATTCCAGTTACAACAGCAGGAGCCCAAAGAATAAAATACTTAGGAATACATTTAACCAAGGAGATGAAGCACTTGTTGTATACTGAAAACTTCAAAACATTGCTAAGAGGGATTAAAGAAAACCTAATTAAATAGAAATTAATAGAAAGGCATCCCATTGTACACAGATTGGGATAATTATTAATAACATTTTGTTTCTTGAGACAGAGTCTCACTTTGTCGCCCTCGGTAGAGTGCTGTAGTGTCACAGCTCACAGCAACTTTAAACTCCTGGGCTCAAGCAATTCTCTTGCCTCAGCCTCCCAAGTAGCTGGGAGTATAGGCGCCGGCCACAATACCCCACTATTTTTTAGAAAACAGAGTCTCACTCTTGCTCGGGTTGGTCTCAAACTCATGAGCTCAGGCAATCCACCCACCTCGGCCTCTCAGAGTGCTAGGATTATAGGCATGAGCCACTGTGTCCCACCAATAATATTGTTAAGATGGCAGTCACTCCCACAGTCTACAGATTCAATGAAATCCCCATCAAAATTCCAACAGGCATTATTTGTGTTATACAAATTGGAAAGCTTATCTTCCAGGTCACATGGAATCACCAAGGGCCCCAAATAGCCAAGACACTATTGCAAAAGACAAAGTCTGAGGACTCTCACATCGTCATTTCAAAACTTAGTGCAAAGCTACAGTAATCAGAACATATAGTACTGGCATAAGGACACACATGGAGACCAATGGAATAGAATTGAGAGTTCAGAAAGTTAAGTCATACATCTATGGGCAATTCGATTTTCATCAAGGGGGCCAAGACCATCCAGTGGGGAAATGTTAGTCATTTCAACAAAAGATACAGGGACAGTTGAAAAGTCATAGGCAAAGGCATAAAGCTGGACCCATCTCTCACACCACATACAAAAAATAACTCAAAATGGCTTGGTGCCTATAGCTCAGTTATTAGGGTGCTGGCCACATGCACTGGGGCTGGTAGGTTTGAACCCTGCCAGGGCCTGCTAAACAACAATGACAACTGCAACAACAACAACAACAAAACAACCAGGTATTGTGGTGGGCACCTGTAGTCCCAGCTACGAGGAGGCTGAAGCAAGAGAATTGCTTGAGTCCAAGAGTTTGAGATTGCTGAGAGCTGTGATGCCATGGCACTCTACTGCAGGTGACATAGTGAAACTCTATCTCAAAAAAAAAAAAAAAAAAAAGTAATGAGCGGCACCCGTGGCTCAGTGAGTGGGGTGCCGGCCCCATATACTGGAGGTGGCAGGTTCATACCCGGCCCAAGTATGAAAACTAAAATGATAAAACTCTTAGAAGAAAATATACAGGCAAATCTTCATGGCCTTGAATTTAATAACAGGTTAGTAGATTTGACACCAAAAGTCTGAGTAACAAAATAAAAAATAGATAAATTGAATTTCATCAAATTTAAAACTTTATGCCTCAAGAGACATTATTAACATAAAAACAACCTACAGAACAGGAGAAAACATTAGAAAATTACATATCTGATAAAGGTTTGATATCCGGAAAACATAAAGAACACTTACAACTCACAACAAAATAACCCACTTTAAAAAATGGCAAAGGAGCTGGGTGTGGTGCCTCAAGCCTGCAATCTCATCAGTTTGGGAGGCTGAGGTGAGAGGAGTGTTTGAGCCCAGGAGCTAGAGATTGCACTGAGCTATGATCATGCCACTGCACTCCAGCTTGATTGACAGAGTAAGACCCTGTCTCTAAATAAATAAGTCAATGAGTAAATAAAATAAAATAAAAGCAGCAAAGGACTTGAATAGGTAATTCTCAAACAGTCACCAAACATAAGAAAATATGTTTGACACCATTAGTCATTAAAGAAATTAAGTCGAAACCACAGTGAAATTTCACTGTACACTCACTACAATGGTTATAATTGTTAAAAAAGAAAAGAAATAAAAAGTAGCAAATTTTGGTGAGGATGTGGAGAAACAGAAACCCTCACATAATTGCTTCTGGGAATGTAAAATGGTATAGCCACTGTAGAAAACAGTTTGGCAGTTCCTTAAAATGTTAATCATAGAATTACCATATGACCCAGTAGTTCTACTTCTATGTATATATTCATGAAAAATGAAAACATATGTTCACGCAGAAACTTGTACCCAAATGTTTATAGCAACATTATTCATAATCGCCAAAAAGTGCAAACAACCCAAATGTCCATCAGTGAATGACTGGAGAAACAAATTTGCTATATGTATAGTATGGCGTAATATTCAGCCATAAAAGAAATGAAGTACTGACATATGCTTCAACTTAAATGAAGCTCAAAAAATGCTAAGTGAGGGTGGCACCTGTGGCTCAAAGGAGTAGGGGGCCAGCCCCATATGCGGGAGGTGGCGGGTTCAAACCCAGCCCTGGCCAAAAACCGCAAAAAAAAAGAAAAAAAAAGAAAAAAAAAATGCCAAGTGACAAAAACTAAATACAAAGGATTACATATTGTACGATTCTTTTATTTTTTTTTTAATTGTGAGACAGGGTCTCACTCTGTTGCCCAAGCTGGAGTTCACTATAGCTTGCTGCAATGTACAACTCTTGGGAAACAGGAGTGAGAATCTGTATCACCAAAAAAAAAAAAGAGAGAGAGATAGAAAAAGAAAAAAAAGAAGTTTAGGTGAAGGGAGTGGCATTCCTTGTATCAGAGTTGTCTTTTTCCATTGGTAGGTACAATAGAGAGGTTATAATCTTTGGCTACGGATTGCAACATGCATGCTAAAATGTCTACAGTCAGGCCAGGTGTACTGGCTCATGCCTATTCCTTGAGCTAAGGACTTTGAGACCAACCTGAGTAAAATCAACACCTCGTCTATACTAAAAATAGAAAAATTAGCCAGGCACTGTGGCAGGTGCACATAGTCCCAACTACTCAGGAGGCTGAGGCAGGAGGATCACTTGAGTCCAGGAGTTTGAGGTTGCTGTGAGGTACCTGGGCAACAGAGTGAGACTCTGTCTCAAAAAAAGGAGGAGGAGGAGGAGAAGTCTATATGCAAGATAATCAGTAAAACTTCATGACTCAAACATATCAGGGCACTTTTCAATATCAGTAGGTCATACATCAATCAGTATGTCAAATATTTGAGGAACTCACAATAAGATTCTTTATTCAGGGTCAAGATGATACCATGAATCACAAGACCCCACCCCCATCCCCTGGGCAGGTGAATTTGGAAGCCCGCTGAAAGCGACCTGTAGGTTATCAGACACGTGCACGTCTAGTGGCCAGGCGAGCTCTCCTGGTCAGCTCTTGGATGTTCACTGCCCACTCTGGAATACTTGGGCTGCTTTCTCTGGCTCCAGGACTGACTGTCCTCATTTTAGCACAGTCTCTCCCCTCACATGGAGGAGGACAGAAGTGTAAGGACAGTCAGTCCTGCTTCCCTGACACCTGATTTTTCCATCAAATTATAAAACAGTTCCCTGATTTACTCTATTGATAGGTTGATTTCTTCTTTTTTTTTTTAAGAGACAGAGTCTCACTGTGTCACCCTTGGTAGAGTGCCGTGGTGCTCACAACAACCTCAGATTTTTGGGCTTAAGTGATTCTCTTGCCTCATCCTCCTGAGTAGCTGAGACTACAGGCGCCCGCCAAAATGCCTAGCTATTTTTTTTTGTGGCAGTTTGGCCCAGGGCCAGGTTTAAACCCACCACCTTCAGTATATCGGGCTGGAGCCCTACTCACTGAGCCACAGGCGCCACCCGATGTGTTGATTTCTTTCTTTCTTTCTTCTTCTTCTTTTTTTTTTTTTTGCCAGGTCTGGTCTGGATTTAAACCTGCTACCTCCGGTATATGGGACCAGCGCCCTACTCCTTTGAGCCACAGGCACTGCCCTGATGTGTTGATTTCTTTTCTTTTCTTTTTTTTGAGGTTTTTGGCCAGGGCTGGGTTTGAACCCATCATCTCCAGCATATGGGGCCAGCGCCCTACTCCTTTGAGCCACAAGTGCCGCTCGATGTGTTGATTTCTTAATGGGGTAACTTTATTCTTGTCTCCCTCCTTCTAAGAGTTTAGAAGATACCTATTATCATCCCTACATACCAGTGACATCCATCATTTAAGAACGTAGCTTAAAGACAAGATTCAGTGTCAGTGTCAGTAGCAGGGTGCACAGCTGGCTTTTGTAGTCCCAGGACCCCATTGAAAGTGTGACCTTGAGTCTTCACCTCCCACTGGAACTCTGAGGAAACCCTTAATTCTACATGCCTCAGTTTCTCAACCTCAAGAGGACTACTAGTGATACCCATTCAAAAAATCACTTTATATGGGGCGGCTCCTGTGGCTCAGTTAGTAGGGCGCCGGCCCCATATACCGAAGGTGGTGGGTTCAAGCCCGGCCTCAGCCAAACTGCAAAACAAAAAAATAGCCGGGTGCTGTGGCGGGCGCCTGTAGTCCCAGCTACTAGGGAGGCTGAAGCAAGAGAATCGCTTAAGCCCAAGAGCTGGAGGTTGCTATGAGCAGTGTGACGCCACGGCACTCTACCCAGGGCGATAAAGTGAGACTCTGTCTCTACAAAAAAAAAAAAAAAAATCACTTTATATGGAATTAGCTAAACACTGATGAACTTTGAGTAAGGCAGTTTTTAAAATTTTACAACAGTTTTAGATTCACAGAATTATTGCCATGATAGTCCAGAGAATTCTCACACACCCTGTACCCTGTTTCCCCTATTAAAGTGGGATTACAACCTGACCAGACCCATTGTATGCTGTAAGTCAATCAGGCTACTTGGGAGCTGAGGCAGGAGGATCGCTTGAGCCTAGCAGTTAGAGGCTGCAGGGAACGACCCTCATGCCTGTGAACAGCTGCTGTACTTCATCCTGGGCAAAAAAAAAAAGAAAAGAAAAATGTTGTACATCAAAAAGCATTTAATATACCTAACCTACTGAACACTTAATACTAGCCTGTAGTTGGACAAAAATCATCTAACACAAGGGCTGTTTGAAATAAAATGTTGAATATCTCATGTATATTACTGATGTTCTACTAAATGTATGTTACTTTCACACCGTCATGAAGCTGAAAAATTGTTAAGTTGAGCCGGTATAAGTTGGGGACCCTGTGTCTTGATGTTTTATATTAGTAGAGTAAGTTTATCATAACTAATGACCCAATCCTGATACATTGTTGCTAACTAAAGCCCTTGCTTCATGTAGGTTTCCAGTTTGTCCCTAATGTCCTTTTTCTCTTCCACTATCCCAACCTGGATAGGGTTCCTTAGGTTTTGTCCTAGCCTATTTTGTGCTTCCATAACGGAATACTACAGACTGGGTGATGTAAATATAATGAACGGAATTTTTTTTCTCACTGTTTTGGAAGCTGGAAATTCCGAGACTGAGGTCATGGCACCTGGCAAGAGCCTTCTTAGTACTTCACCCATGACAGAAGGTGGAAGGGGAGAGATGGAGAGAGAGAGAGACAAGAGCAAGCCAACCTCGTCCTTTTGTAAGGAACCACTCCTGTGAAAACAAACCCTCTCTGGTAATAACGGCATTAAATTATTCTTTTTTTTTCCTATCTCCCTGGGTAGAGTGCTGTGGTGTCAAAGCTCACAGCAACCTCAAACTTTTGGGCTCAAGCAATCCTCTTGCCACAGTCTCCCAAGTAGCTGGGATCATAGATGCCCCCCATGATGCCTGGCAGGTTTTTCTATTTTCAGTAGAGATGGGGTCTCGCTCTTGCTAAGGCTGGTCTCAAATGCCTCAAGTGATCCTGGTGCCTCAGCCTCCCAGAGTGCTGAGCCACCATGCTCAGCCCACTGTATCATTCTTGAGGGCAGAGACCTCATGGCCTTATTAGCTCTAAGGGTACCATCTTTTAATACTGCTACAGTAGCAACCGAACTTCAACACAAGTCTGGGAGGGAACAAACATTCAAACCATACCTGTTCCTCTTGGCTGTAACAATTTCCTAAAATTTCTGTTTTTTGGCTCGGCGACTGTGGCTCAAGCGGCTAAGGCGCCAGCCACGTACACCTGAGCTGGCGGGTTCGAATACAGCCTGGGCCCGCCAAACAATGATGACGGCTGCAACCAAAAAAAAAAAAAAAAAAAAAAATGGCCTGACGTGGTGGGCACCTGTAGTCGCAGCTACTTGGGAGGCAGAGGCAGGAGACTCGCTTGAGCCCAGGAATTGGAGGTTGCTATGAGCTGTGATGCCACAGCACGCTATCCAGGGTGACAGCTTGAGGCTCTGTCTTAAAAAAAAAAAAAAAATTTCTGTTTTTGATGACTTTAACAGGTTTGTTTGTTTGTTTTTGAGACGGAGTTTCACCCTGTTGCTCTGGGTAGTGTGCTGTGGCATCACCTAGCTCACAGCAACCTGGATTCAAGAGATCTTCTTGCGTCAGCCTCCCAAGTAGCTGAGATGACAGGTGCCCACCACGACATTTGGCTAATTTTTCTATTTTTAGTAGAGATGGGGTCTTGCTCTTGCTCAGGTTGGTCTCAAAGTCCAGAGCTCAAGGGGTCCTCCTACTTCGGGTTACTCTTTTTTCCTCTTCTTTTCCCTACTGCAATTTTGGGTGGAAATGTGAGTGAGGCAGTTTTTATTTTATTTTATTAGTTTATTTATTTATTTGTTATCTCAAATTCCTGCCCATGGGAGCAGTTTTAAAATTCCATCTACATTTTAGTCTTTGCATTCCTCGGACTTGCCTTTGTCCCAACACCATCCCTGTCTGTGCTCACATCCACACTGCCCTCTGCTGCCGCCGAGACTCTGTGTCCACACTGTCTGATTTTCCTTTCATCGTGTATAGCTTTCTCTTGAGTCTTGCCAGTGAGTCTGCATTAGACAGTGAATAAATATCCATATACTACAAGAACTTGGTAAGTTAGTGTTGCTAGAAGGAGCCAAACAGTCCCTGTGACCTCAGGTGATGAGGCCCGGGGTGGCAGGGGAAGTTTTTTATTATAATGCCATCAGCTGTGACACATGTGACAGTTAATCACCACATCAATCTATCTATAGCATAATTACCATCTCAGTTAAAACATTGGAGCCTGCTGGCAAGTATCATTAAGTCTAAATTGGATCCCTGGGCAATGTTCTAATTACAATATTTGAATGTTGAAAATGAACTCATAGATTAGTTTCATGCTGTAGTTATTGACTTCCTCCTGTTGGACAGGAATGTATACAACATGCTCTTCAAGTAAATGATCCTTCTCTCCTTATAGTAGAAAGGAGTGCTTATTTGTATGACTAAAGTAATTATATCTTGTTCCTTATTAAAATATACATTAAAATATAGTATATTCTAATTATATATCACAGAAAAAATAGACTAAGATATAATGTACAAGAAATATACAAATGTATACTGTAAAATATATTTTATATAAAAATACAATATGTATTATACATTGCATAATATTTGATATATTTTATATTATCTAATATCTTATATATTCTGGATATTCTTATTGCAATATTTATACATATACACACACACGATGAAAAGTGTCAACTTTGTTGAAAATTTGCAAATGAGAATGCATAAGTTTAGATTACTCTATGCAAAGTAGCAAAGGGATATGAAAGAAATTCATATGGGATATGAAAGAAATTAAGCTCCAGAGAAGTCATACTTTTTTTTTTTTTTTTTTTGAGAAAGATCCTCAAGCTGTCACCCTGGATAGAGTGCAATGGCATCACAGCTCACAGCAACCTCCAATTCCTGGGCTCAAGCGAGTCTCTTGCCTCTGCCTCCCAAGTAGCTGGGACTACTGGAGCCCGCCACAACGCCCGGCCATTTTTTGGTTGCAGCCGTCATTGTTGTTTGGCGGGCCCAGGCTGGATTCGAACCTGCCAGCTCAGGTGTACGTGGCTGGCACCTTAGCCTGTTGAGCCACAGGCATCAAGCCGAGAAGTCATACTTTTTAAAATTAAAAGAGAAACTTGAATCCTGGATATTTCGTGCATTTTTTTTAGGTTCCTGCTGTCCAGATTTAGAAAGTGCTGGCTCTGGCCAACAGAGTGAGCCTGTTGAGAATGTGACCCTCCTACCTCTTGTCCAAGAGTGACCTCCTCAGACACACAGTGGCTGGCCAGCTCCAGGGGGCACCAATCCTGTGGAATCTAGAGCATAGAACCATGTGCCTGGAGTTGTACTCTGGGTCTCCAGATCACCCATAAATTCTTAACAGGCAGGTTTTCTGAACACTTTTCCTATTCCTTTTTTCCTTTTCCAAAATACAAAGTATTCATAGGATATCACTATTTAATGATTTGAACATCTTGTACCTCATCTGTCTGGATCTGCCATTGACACCGGGGAAGGCTGTCTGACCAATTACCACCATTTGATTCTTTTGCACCATATCTTTTTTTTTTTTTTTTGAGTGAGGATGTCTCACTTTGTCATCCTCAGTAGAGTACCATAACCTCTAGCTCCTGGGCTCAAGTGATCACCTGCCTCCGCCTCCTGAGTAGCTGGGACTACAGGTGCCCACCACAATGCCCAGGTAGTTTTTAGAGATGGGGTCTTGCTCTTACTCAGGAGCAATCCTTCCTCTTCAGCCTCCTGTGCTGGGATCGCAGGTGTGAGCCACTTCCCACAGCCTTGCACTGTATCTTTTTATCATTCACTGAACAAATGTGTACCAGTATTTCAGTATGTGGCTCCCTGTGGCTAGCCTTCTCTTAATCTGAAGGGCAATCATAGATCTTTTATCTCCTGCAATTCACTGGCCCATGGTGGTAAAAAGTACATCAAAATCTGCCTAAATAAAGAACCACTTAAAATGGCTGGGCAAGGTGGTTCATGCCTGTAATCTCAGCACTCTGGGAGGTTGAAGAGGATTGCTTGAGGTCAGGAGTTCAAGACCAGCCTGAGGAAGAATGAGACCTCATCTCTAGTAAAAATAGAAAAACTGGCTGGGCTTCATGATGAGCACGGTAGTCCCAGTTCCTTGGGAGGCTGAGGCAAGAGGATTGTGAAGCACAAGAGTTGGAGGTTGCTGTGAGCTATTATACCAAGGCAATCTACCCAGGGCAACAGAGTGAGACTCTGTCTCCAAAATAAAAACAAACAAAAAAAGAACCACTTAAAATCACATTGAAAGCTTGTACACGAATGTTCATGGCAATATTAGTCATAAGAGTCAATATGTGGAAACCCAAATGTCCATGACCTGTTGAATGCATAAACAAAGTCTGGAATATCCATTAAATGAAATATTATTCCCCCATAAAAAGGAATGAACTACTAAGCTGGGTGCTGTGGCTCACCTCTGTAATCCCAGCACTCAAGGAGAATGTGGTGGGAGAATCACTTGAGGCCAAGAGTTTGAGACCAGTCTGGGCAACATAATAAGATCCTGTATTCACTAAATAAATAAATCAAATAATAAGCAGGTGCACGCTTGTAGTTCTAGCTACTTGGGTGGCTGAAGCAGGAGTGTTGCTTGAGCTCAGGAGTTTGAGGTTACTTGAGCTATGATGCACCACTGTACTCCCGCCTGGGTGACAGAGTGAGGCCATGTATCAAAAAAGAAAAAAAAGAGGGAATAACTATGGATCCATGCTACAACATGGATGAGTTTTGAAAAACATAATCAAAGTGAAAAATGCCAGAACAGGTAAATCTAGAGAGAGAGCAAGTTGGTGGCTGCTGCTGCTTGTGGGTACAGGACTGGACAATGACCGCTTGTAGCTGTGGGGTTTCCTTTTGGGGTAATGAAAATGTCCTAAAATTACATAGTGATGATGGTTGCACAGTTCTGTGACTATACTAAAAACCACAGAATTATGTACTTTAGAAGGATGAACTTTATGGTGTGTGACTATCTCACTAAAGCAGTAAAAAAGTTTTATAAATTATGTCAGAATAACTGGACTTCAGACATATATTTTAGAGTTCTCTAGACCAATTCCTCCCCTTATGTACAAGGAAAATAAGGTCTGAGCAGTTTCTTGATTGCCCACCATCACAACAGCCTGTTAATTGTGACAGTGTGATTGAATTGACACAGATAGGGTGTTTTTGTGGGGGTACAACTTACTAGTATGGATGATGGGTCTATCCAACTGATGGTACTTACAGAAAATTACATTTCATTAATTATATTATGGTTTTAGTACATTCTCAAAGTCCTATTCCATTTAGAGCCGTTATGTATCCCCCATCTCCCAGAAAGTTAGGTATTAAATTGTCAAAATATTAAAGCAAGCTCTCTCCTGAGCTCTCCAGTAACTATGCCAGCTCCTGATTAGAGCTACCTGGTTAGTAATATCCTTAGTTCTTACACTTTAAAAAGAATAACTTGTCAGAGACACAGAACTGTATTGAGTTAATTAATACAACAAACATCTTAAAGAACACTTTGAGGCTCGGCGCCTGTGGCTCAACGGGCTAAGGCGCAAGCCACGTACACCTGAGCTGGCGGGTTCGAATCCAGCCCGAGTCCGCCAAACAACAATGATGGCTGCAACCAAAAAATGGCTGGGCATTGTGGCGGGCGCCTGTAGTCCCAGCTACTTGGGAGGCGGAGGCAGGAGACTCGCTTGAGCCCGGGAATTGGAGGTTGCTGTGAGCTGTGATGCCAAGGCACTCTATCCAGGGTGACAGCTTGAGGCTCTGTCTCAAAAAAAAAAAAAAAGAATACTTTGATCTTATTTCTAAGCCAGTGAAGACTAAGAGTTGCAGAAAAAGGAGAGCTTAAGAAGGGAAATGTGTCCTGGTGCTGTGGCTCACGCCTGTAATCCTAGCACTCTGGGATGCCAAGGCAGGAGGATCCCCTGAGCTCAGGAGTTCAAGACCAGACTGAGCAAGAGAGAAACCTTGTCTCTACTAAAAATAGGAAAAATTAGCCAGGGTTTGTGGTGGACACCTATTGTCTCAGCTTCTTGGGAGACTGAGGCAGGAGGATTGCTTGAGCTCAGGAGTTTGAGATTGCTGTGAGCTGTGATGACCAGCATGGCACTCTAGCATGGGGCAATAGAGTGAGAGTCTGTCTCAAAAAAGAAAAAAGAGGAAATGAAAGGACAAGAATGAGCCTCAGTGGACCCCAGTAGATCCCAGCAATGGGAAGGGGAGCTGCATCTGCTGTCCCTGGAAATTGCCTTCCATCTTCTCCTGGTGTTGGAGGAACAACAGCTTAGGACCCCCTACTTGGGTTCTGCTTCCCCTTCCTCCACCACTCTGGGAGGTTTGGTCCAGGCCACCTTGACCAAACCCCTGTCTCCAGATGCAGGGACCGAGACTTTCACCTTTCATGGTTCCGCTACTGTTGCTGCTCAGAGAACAGGATGCTGAGCTGAAATGCAGCAGGAATACTTCCACAATTAACACTGGAAACGGAGGTCAATTGAGAGAATTCCCTCCGGATGACTCAGCACTGACTTTGTTGACCTTGGATTCAGTGTCCTCCAAGGTCTCCTCAATTCTAAAATTGCTTTCATCAGAATCTTATCAGTAGAAGGAAAGAATGAACCAACACTCCATTTAAGAAAACTTTCTATGGATCAGATAAAATGAAGGCTCCCCAAGGACTGTGGGGAGACACGAGGGGAGGGTTGAGTGGATGTGCAGACTAGGTGTTTATTCAGATGCTACAATACTGTGCGGTGCAGGAACGCATGACCTCTGTCTGTTCACAAATGCAGTTGACTATGACAGAACTGTTAGGCAACTATTCTGAGGCCCTCTGAATGACTGGACTTTAGTAAAGCTCTGCCCTACATAAACTCCCTGCAATGGATTAAACTTATCACCTCATCATCTTTCTTCTTGATTTTCCATTGGAGCAACCCGACTTAATAAGGAATGATCAGCAAATGTTAAAGGCTCCTGGCTGGAAGTCTGTAGATTCAGGTCTGCTATTTGTCACTACTGGCTGCGTTGGTTTATTAGGCAAGGTTTTTAGAAGAATAAAACTGAAATCTTCCAAAGTGGAGATTTGCCAGTTAATCTATTAAATTCATGTAAACAACTAAACTGGATATTTCTCCTAAATTTTATCTCCTCAAAGGCCATTAAATTTCAGTTCAAATAATGAAGGAGTCTAATTTGGGTACCTGTGTGGATCAAGTAGGAGTTTGATTATTTACACTGATTTCAAAATATATGAATAAATGAAAGGCTGGCATTAGGGCAGGGCATAGAGAAGATAATGTTGCTAGGAAACATGAGGTCCTATGGGCGTGGCTGGTACTATTTATTTATTTATTTACTTATTATTGTTTGGGATTCATTGAAAGTGGAAAGAATTAGGTTACACGGATTGCATTTGTTAGGTAAAATATCTTAGAATTATGTCCCATCACCAAGAGGAGTGCCATACACTGCGACCTTCCATCCCCCTCACTCCTCCCCTCTCCTCACTCCCTCATTCCCCTATCCCATCCTTTGTATTAACTCATCTACTACCTTCATATTAGAAATGAGAAGCCAGCGCAGTGACTCACGCCTGTAACACCAGCACTCTGGGAGGCCAAGGCAGGTAGATTGCCTGAGCTCGCGGGCTTGAGACCAGCCTGAACAAGAGCAAGACCCCATCTCTACAAATAGCTGGGCATTGTGGCAGGTGCCTGTAGTCCCAGCTACTTGGGAGGCTGAGGCAAGAGAATCACTCGAGCCCAAGAGGTTGAGGCTGCTGTGAGCTATGACATGGCACTCTACTGAGGGCGATAAAGTGAGATTCTGTTTCAAAAAAAAAAAAAAATACAATTGAGTACATTGGATTCTTGCTTCTCCATTCTTGTGACGCTTTACTAACAAGAATGTCACCTCCATCGGGGTTAATACAAAAAACGTAGTCTCTATCTTTTTAATGGCTGAATAGTATTCCATGGTATACATCTACCACAGCTTGTTAATCCACTGTGTGGCTGGTTCTTATCAAGTCCCCTCCCTCTACCCAATAGGCATGTCATTCAGCTCCCCAGTCCCCCTTCACAAAGCCCACCCACTTGGGGAAAAGACCCATTTTCAGCTATAGGACTGGCTGGTACTGTACATACCATGCAGACTCAGTAATTCAAACGCCCTTGTCAGGACCTGCTTCAGGATTTCAGCCCACCAGTGCATGGCCTTGACTTGGACTTGGGTGTTGATGGCGATCTGTGAGCAGGATCACATCCTACTGATGGAAAATACGTTTGTCCCATGGCCAGGGGAGGCATCTCTCTCCTGCTGGTTGTGCACAAGCAAGCGTTATCCTAGTCGTGGCAGAGGAAACCCATGCCTGAAGACCAGGCTTGACATGGAGCAGAACTAAGAGAATCCCAGAGCCCGAGCCCAGGTCCTGACTAGACCAGACCTGAGCCTAATCGTCACACGCAGCATGTGTTACTTTATATTCTCTCTCTCTTTTCGAAAATGGTGGTTAAAAAAAAATATGTAACACAAGAGGCATCTGTGGTTCAAAGGAGTAGGGCGCTGGCCTCATATGCCAGAGGTCGCAGGTTCAAAACCAGGCCAGGCCAAAAACTGCAAAAAAAAAAAAAAAGTAACGGGTTGTGGGTGGCTCACACCTCTTATCTAGCACTCTGGGAGGCTGAGGCGAGAGGATTGGTTGAGGTCAAGAGTTCCAGACCAGTTTGAGTAACAGCAAGAACTTGTCTCTATTTTTTAAAAAAAATACAAAAAATATATATGTAACAAAATTTACCACCTCAATCATTTTAAGTGTACAGTTCAGTAGTGTTATCTATATTCACATTGCCTTGCAACCAATCTCCAGAATATTTCCCTCTCTCAAAACTGAAAATCCATACCCATAAACAACAGCTCCCAGTGCAAGCCCCTCTCCCCACAAACCCTGTGTCTGGTCACCACCATTCCACCTGCTGAGTTTGTGAATTTGATCACTCTGGCATTCTGTTGTAGGTGTTGTGTTTATCCATTCATCTCTCAAGGAACACGTGGGGGATTCCATCTTTGGCCTCATAAATAATGTTGCGATGAACATGGGGGTAACAGATATCTGCCCAGTTATTTTATTTTAGTTTTTTACATTATTTTTTTGGCCGGGGCTGGTTTGAACCTGCCTCCTCTGGCATATGGGGCCAGCGCCCTACTCCTTTGAGCCACAGGCGCCGCCCCCAGTTATTTTTTTATTATGAAAACAATTCAAAACTAACTTGAGCCTGATGAACGCAGTTTGCTATTGGCTCCGTGTCCTGCCATGGTTCAACTGTGCCGTGTTCAATCCTGGTCAGCCCACTTTCCTTCATTAGGGTTATTTACTGATCCCTATAAACATCTGGTGTCCCGACTTCTTCAGGAATGCACCAGCCCTGTGTGCCTCTGCCTTTGGCACCTTACCCTGACCCTCCTGGAGACAGTGCTCAGGTGCCCAGCAATGCCGCTTTCTGCAGCACTTTTAACCCTTTTCCAGTGTTGTTAAAACCCTTTGGTGCATCAGGAAGTTGATATGAAGCAAAGGAGGAAAAAGAAAAAACCCTGATTCTGAAGCGACGTTGATGAAGTTGAGAAGTTGATTGAAGAGCCTCCATGGGATGGCAGAGCAGAAAATTAAAATACACGCACACGGCATTGTCTATTTTTGAGTGGTTTTTATTCTGAAGATAAAGTGCAGCAAATGATAAATTTGAAAGCCGAGGGGCAATGTTGGCTGTCAAGTTAACCCTTCCATGGAGAGGCATGGCTTGCGGTGAGGACAGGGAGGGGCATTGTTGTTTCCTGTCCAAAGCTCTGGGCTAAAAGCGATTAGTGCCAGGGCCGCCTTTCAACCCCAGAGGCCAGAAGGGCTCATGAAGGTGCTTCTGAGCTTTTCGACTGAGCCAGGATCAGGAGAGCGGCCTTACCAACATGCATCTGGTCACCACAGCCACAAGCCAGGATAGAGTGCAAGTTCTAATATGTCTTGGAGAGCTGTCCTCATCAATGTTGTGTTTTATTCTGTCTTTTCTCCTCAGCCCATTAACTTCATTATCCACTGACACTTTCTGCCACCTACCCCAGCTCCCACAAGAACCTGTTGGCTTAGCCCATCCATTAGGAATTAACTGACTTCTAGGCCATGCCCTTGAAAACTTTGTATATTACAGCCAATGAACTTCATTAAATGTTCACTCAACTGTTCATTCATTCCAGAAACACTTATTTTATTTTATTATTATTTTTTTGAGACAGAGCCTCAAGCTGTCACCCTGGATAGAGTGCCGTGGCATCACAGCTCACAGCAACCTCCAATTCCTGGGCTCAAGCGAGTCTTGCCTCTGCCTCCCGAGTAGTTGGGACTACAGGCGCCCGCCACAACGCCATTTTTTGGTTGCAGCCGTCATTGTTGTCTGGCAGGCCAGTGCTGGATTCGAACCCTCCAGCTCAGGTGTACGTGGCTGACGCCTTAGCCCATTGAGCCACAGGCGCTGAACCCCAGAAACACTTATTGAGCACCTGTGAAGTGGGAGTTTGGGTGCTGGGCATGGAGAATGCATGGGTGAAAAAGAATTTGGGAAACACTCGCTGTCTACTTGGAGAGTTGGAAAAGTAGATAGATAACGAGGACCCGAGGTAATGGGCACAGGGGACTCTGTCTTCAAGGTGGGCAAGGTGATTTTTGCTGAAGGCAGTGACAGGGGTGCTCAGAAGTAGAACAGGGGGAAATCAGAGAGGTAGCCCTGGAATTCTGAGTCTCTCCAAAGGCTGGATTTCCATTCTGACCCCTGGAGAAGGGGACATTTGATGTCCAGATCAACACAATCATTATTCACTAAGGGACAATGACGCTTCTGCACGGGGCAGTCTCAGCACAAACACCTGCTCGTGTTGTTTTGAAACATTCTACACTCACGCATGGCAGCAGTGGCCACAACCACAATCAGGCAACTGAGAAGACATTCTACAGATACAAGAGGCAAAGGTGTCTGAAGAGTGGAGGGAAGCCTGCCTACATTATCCAGAGACTTGCTTTTTTTTTGAGACAGAGCCTCAAGCTGTCACCCTGGATAGAGTGCTGTGACATCACAGCTCACAGCAACCTCCAATTCCCGGGCTCAAGCGAGTCTCTTGCCTCCGCCTCCCAAGTAGCTGGGACTACAGGCGCCCGCCACAACGCCCGGCCATTTTTGGGGGGGTTGCAGCCATCATTGTTGTTTGGTGGGCCCGGGCTGGATTCGAACCTGCCAGCTCAGGTGTAAGTGGCTGGCGCCTTAGCCCGTCGAGCCACAGGCACCGAGCCCAGAGACTTGCTTTAATTCTTCATTTCCCATAACTTGGTCTATCATTTGGGATCGTGTGATTTTAGGCAGCCTCTAATGTGGCATTTCCATGTACTCAAACTATATTTATTTCAATGACTCAGGCACCAACCATTTATTTCCCTTCTTCCCCACTATAGAAAGAGAGGGAGAGAAGAGAGAAAAAGAAAAAGAAAGAGAAAGAAAAAATATTTTCCTACCTAATTAGGAGCTTTTGGGAGTGATGTCACCTTGTTATTTTCTTTTCTTTGCTCTAAAGGCCAGTCTCATTCTCTAGGAAAAAAGAATTGTGTTGGTTTTATCACTATTTTTTAAATTATCAGTACTGTTTTAAATGAAAGCAACTGTATTAGAACAGGGTCTGAGGAGTCTCTCCTTTTTACCCTGCACCATAACTGGCGTCCCTAATCTTGTTTAAATAAAGATGCTGAGATGCTGAAAGATGCTTCCAGGCATAAATAATTAACAAGTACGTTGTATTTGTGCCGAGAACAAGAGATAACCAGGACAGTTTATCCTCAGAAGAGATGCACCTTCAAGATTGTACCTGGTCCCTTGAAAACCCTGGTGCCTCCCTTCTGAGAAGATAAATGCCACTCTTGCAAGCACCCTGGACACTCTTGTTTTCTTTCTCCCACCATGAGACTTAGCACTCACTGACCCCATTGTGGAGACAGTACAGATGGCTAACAAAGGGAGACGTGCTCCAATCCCAAGCCCTAAGAAATTGTCAGCATTTAGGCTAAGTACAAATGCAAGGATCAATCTGCAGAATACCATTTCTAGTGTCTAAAAAAGTGATATATATAGGCAGGTGCCATAGCTCACGCCTGTAATCCCACCACTTTGGGAAGTGCAATCAGAAGGATCACTTGAGCCTAGAAGTTCAAGGTTATAATGAGCTCTGGTCATGCCTGGTTAACAGAGCGAGTTCTTGTCTCTAATATGATTGATTGAATGAATGAATAAATAAACTATGCCGTTATCAGAATTGGGAAAAAAATGGTATTCTTAGTTGTCAAAAGTGAATTGATGTAAGAATGCCTTTCCCCCAAAGTGAATATTTTGTAAAGTTAGCTTTTCAATTGAATACAAAATCAAGTGCTAAAAAGCCAGTCAAATTTAGCAGTGGGGGGTTGAATACCAACTTTAGTGACACTAATGTTAATAAGTTCTGATAACCCACTACTATCGGACCAGCCAGGCTCAGTGCTTTCACTTTCATTATATAAATCTCTGAAGTAGTTACTCTAAATAAGTTAGGATGAGTTACTTTAATAATTTTCAAAAAGTTTTGATGTAATGTGAACCCTACGACACAATGCTGCAGAGAGCAATCTATTTTCTGATTATCGTCCTTGGATTTTTAAATAGCTTAACACAAACTGATATTGAAAATGAATGTAGTTGCATGATGGGAAATAGAAACAAATTAACAAATGGAAGCTTCTTGTCCTTCACAAACACCTGAAGACATGCCCAAATCACGGAACAATCAATGAAAATAGTTGTGCCAAATGTTCAGCAATAAAAGAATACAACATTTAATGTGAACAAAACAAGCTTTGGTATTTTTTATCGTCTCCCTGCCTAGGATCTGTGACAGCCTTCCTGATGCGGCCAGTCAGCAGGTGGCAGTAATGTGCTTTCCATCTGCTTTCTACATAGGGCTCTCGCGAGAGAACTTACCCAACAATTTGTTTGGTGTTCATGCTTGTTTCCTGGACTTTCCCCTTTTTTCCTAATAAACCTTAACAGCTACTATAGCTCACCTAGTTATGCCAAGTTTCATATGGCCATATCCTTCACCTTCCAGAAAGATTGCTGCTGAGATATGGAAGTTGCCATTAAATGCTGAAAATAGTCCTTTTGCCAATGGTTTTATTGTTGGAGGCCAAATCCCACCCAATGATTAGGTATAATGTACCCTCACCAAATAGCAAGTAAGAAATCTCACATTAACCAGAAAAAAAGGAATGAAAGGAATTAGAAAGTGATCAATAAGCCTTAATTATTATTATCTTTGCCTGTCAAATCTTACTTTTCCTCTTTTAAGTCATTTATTTTTAAAACCCGAAATGTTAAAGTAAGTTGAAGGTTTTAACTGACAGACCAAAATGCGTTTTCAAGATTATGATTAACCTGAATGCTTAGGAAATGCTGCTTCTCTCTTTTTTTAGACAGAGTCTCACTTTGTTGCCCTCAGTAGAGTGCCTTGGCGCCACTGCTCACAACAGCCTCAAACTCTTGGGCTCAAGCAATTCTCTTGCCTCAGCCTCCTGAGTAGCTGGGACTACAGGCGCCCGCCACAACGCCCGGCTATGGAAATGTCCGTTTTGAAGGCATAACCTTGTTTACCTTCATATGCATTGCACTTGGTTGGTCTCGGGAAGTTCTAGCTGCACTGTCCACCACCTTCGGTTGACCTATTTGACCTACACTGGACATGCACCTCATGTACTCAGCATGCTAGTTCCTTGTGTTGGCCACTCCTGTATTTTGACCTTTTTGTTACAGTCCGTTAGGTGGTCAATTTATACAGGTGCTATTGTAATGTGAATGAGAATTATAATTCTGGGACCTGGGCTTAGAGATGTGAAAGGAGGAGCCTCCTGGAGAAAGGGTACAGAGAGAAGACACAGACCCCACCCTCAAGTTTATGGTCAGCGATTAGGACGAGTGGCCAGAGCAGACCAGCTGGGATGTCCTGGAGGGTTGACCCGTCTCCCATATTTGTCAGGTTCTTTTGTTCATTTGGAGGAAGGCCATTCTGGTCACAGACATCTCTTATTAAAATGTCAGTAATCAACTTCTGTTTAACATGGTAGGCTGAAAACATGCCATTGTTTGAATTCCTTTTTGAACTTCACTAAAATTAGAGTGAAATAATTTTACAGTTGTTTTTTTTGGCTGGGACTGGGTTTGAATCTGCTACCTCTGGCATATGGGGCCAACACCCTACTCCTTGAGCCGCAGGCGCCACCCTAAATTTTGCAGTTTTTGCCTGGGGCTGCGTTTGAACCCACCACCTCTGGTATATGAGGCCTGCACCCTACTCCTTGAGCCACAGGCGCCTCCGAAATAATTTTTCAAAGGAGGCAAAGAGAAGAAAAAGAAGGCGGCACACTTGCTTCCCTTTCTCCAGCCTGGAATGGAGTTTGGAGTTTGGGGCCTGGAACTAGAAAAGGTATCCTGAGCCCACAAGAACAGAAGCCTTCCTTAAGGTTGGCCCAAGAGATCTTGGTATATTGATGACAGGGGTGGTATTGTTCCAGTCCTGGACACTGCCCATCTCCATACTTCTTGTGACGTGAGGATGCTATATATGTGTTTAAGCCACTGCTATTGGGCTTCCTGTTCCCTGCAGCTTAATACATTCCTAGTCAGCAGAGAGACTCTGGAAGGCATGGGACAGAGAGAGCTGGATCACTGGTAGGGTTGAGGAATGTTAGGTAGCACTAGATGTGGTCTTGGCATTAAAAAACATGGACTCAACTAATAAGAAAGATAATTCTTTCCATCTTTCCTTCAATCCCTCTGTTTAGAACAAGGAAGAAATTTTAAGCAAAGGGGGAGCAACCACCTTGTGCCACAACAGTATCTCAGTAGAAATGAACAGTATTACTTTGTTTTCATAGAATCCATATCTGTGGTTCCCTTTTATTTATGACAATTGATACTGATTTTCTAATTTTAGTAGAGATGTTAAGTTTTCTTCAAATATAAATGAATGTGCTTTGCGGTGGGCACCTGTAGTCCCAGCTACTTTGCGGTGGGCGCCTGCAGTCCCAAGAGAATTGCCTAAGCGCAGGAGCTGGAGGTTGCTGTGAGCTGTGACGCTATAGCACTCTACCGAGGGCAATAAAGTGAGATTCTGTTTCTACAAAAAATAAAAAAAAAAAAAAATGAATGTATGGAATATTACTCAGGAATAAAAGGAACCAACTACTGATCAATAAACAAGATGAATGAATCTCAAGAATAACAACAAACAACCAGCACATTGTACCCCATGATTGCATTAATGTACACAGCTATGATTTAATAAAAAAAAAAAAGAGAGAGAGAGAGACCAGATACAACATACATAGTAAATGATTACATTTATATGAAATTCTGGAAAAGGGAAAACTAATCTATGATAATAGAAAGCAGACCTGCGGTTGCCTGAGATGAGGAGAGAGGATGGGGGCTGACTTCAAAGGGCTGTGAAAGATCTTTTTTGTGGGTCAGGCCTGGTGCCTCAAGCCTGTAATCCTAGCACTCTGGGAGGCTGAAGTAGTGGATTGCTCCAGCTCACAAGGTCAAGACCAGCCTGAGCAAAAACGCGACCTTGCCTCTACTAAAATAGAAAAACTGAGGCAAGGGGAGGAGCCCAAGAGTTGGAGGTTGCTGTGAGCTATGATGCCAGGGCAACAGCCAGAGACTCTGTCTCAGAAAAAAAAAATCTTTTTTGTGGGTTCATGGATGTAGGTTTGTCAAAATTTGTCAAGCTGCATAATTAAAATAGGCATATTTTGTTGTATACAAATTATACTTCCATGTAAAGATCAGAGATTTAAAAGAAGTATCTAGGCTTGGCGCCCGTGGCTCAGCTATGGCTCCAGACACATACATCTGAGCTGGCGCATTTGAATCCAGCCAGGGCCCGCCAAACAACAATGGTGGCTGCAACCAAACAATGGCCGGGTGTTGTGGCGGGCGCTTGTGGTCCCACTTACTTGGGAGGCGGAGGCAGGAGACTCGTTTGAGCCCAGGAATTGGAGGTTTCTGTGAGCTGTGATGCCACAGCACTCTATCCAGGGTGACAGCTTGAAGCTCTGTCTCAAAAAAAAGAAAAAAAAAAGAATTATCTAAGTAAACAAATTAAAGAAAATTTTGTGTAAATAACCATTAAAATGATATGTGGATTTCCCAAAGCCCATGAAAATAAGACTCTAATGGCTGAGGTTGAGACTTGAACTTCAGGAGGAGTTTAAACAATCTGAGTTCAAGCCAGGCACAGTAGCTCATACCTGTAATCCTAGCACTCTTGGGAGGCTGAGGCGCATGGATTGCTTGAGCTCAGTAGTTGGAGACCAGCCTGAGCAAGAGTGGGACCCTACCCCATCCCACCCCTCTTCCCACCCCCCACCCCTGACACCCCCAACTCCTGTCACTGAAAAAATAGTCGGACATTGTGGAGGGCACCTGTAGTCCCAGTTGCTTGGGAGGCTTAGGCAAGAGGATCATTTGAGCCCACGAGTTTGAGGTTGTTGTGAACTATGATGCCATGGCACTTGGTACCAAGGGCATCAAAGTGAGACTCCGTTTCAAACAAAAAAACAACACTGATGAGTTCAAGGTCCTAGAAGTGCATCCAGGAGAAGCAGCAGGAGCTGCTGGGAAATTTGGGGGTGGACAGAAAGGGGGCTGGCAGAGGAAGTGGCACAACTAACCAGCCTCACAGCCTTGCTGTGGCCACCTGGAAAAGGAGTAGTTCTTTAGGAAGATGGCCTTTTTGGTCATAGGAGTGACAGAGGCGAATATTTTCCATAAGGTATTTGTTAATTGTGTATTGTGCTTTTCTCCAGAACATGCTAGAACCTGTCCATGCCCCTGCTGCCTTAGGTGACATTTAAATTCCCAGTGTCTTGGGTCCAGTCTCCCAAAGGCTGTCTCTGCTCTACCCCCAACCAGAGAGTTTCTCTGTAGCCCCAGGGTCTCCATGAAAGCAGATGGAGGGAAGGGTAGGGAAGGGGAGGGCAAGGGAAGAGAGGGATTTAGGGGAAGCTCTCTGTGGACAGAAGCATTTTCAGCCAACGGTGGTGAGAGTTGTCTGATGCGATGTTCCCTTTACAAAGCTCTGTGCTTGGGATATAAACAGATGTCTCTTCTAAAATGCCAGAGGAGAATATAACTGTAAACAACAACAACGAGGACAAAAATGTTGCCCAGAGGGCCAAGATCACAAAAGAAGATTTTTAAAATGACAACCAGGTTGTTCTCTTTCTTTTAAAATTTTACTTGTCTGAGGTTTTTCGGGAGGTGGAGGGGATAGAAATGTTCTAAAACTGGATCGTGCTGATGGTTGTACAACTCTGTACGTTTGTGAAAAATCCTCGAATTTTATGGCATGTTAATTGTACCTCATTAAAGTTGTTTAAGGGCCATATCCCTGGCTCACTGTAATCCCAGAACTTTGGGAGGCTGAGGCATGAGGATTCCTTGAAGCCAGGAGTTTGAGATGCAGTGAGCTATGCTGACCCCATTGTACTCAAGCTAGGGCAACAGGGTGAGATTCTGTCTCCTCCCCCCCCCCAAAATTCTTAAACTCTTATAATAATCCCAGAAATCAGTGAAATTTTAGAAGTTAAAAATAACTAATAGGATTCAAACTATTGTTTGACTAGTTGAGCAAACATTTGTTGAAGTCCTGTTTGTCACTGGATCCTCTCCATGGCATGTGCTTGGGAGATGTCAAAATGATTAAGACAGCCTAAACTTGGAGGAGTTTCGCTGCCTAATTCATGAACACTGGGGGCTGTGACCATGCTCGGGCCCAGATTGGTTCAAGTTTCATCACTTGAATCCCACATTTTTGGTACTGTGTTCTTTTAAGTGAGTAATTGCTAAGGTCTATGTCAGTGAGAAAGGCAGAAATCCAGTTCCAGGCCAGCCTTGGGAAGGAAGGGAGGCAGCCACACATCCTGCCCTGAAAGGGGGACAAAGCTGAACTGAGGTCAGGGAACATGGGCAGACCCATCCAAGGCCCTCAGAGCTCTGATGGAAACCAGGAGAATAGGAGAAAGTCATCTGTGATCACCAGGTGACAAACCATAGGTGAACCAAGGACAGCAGCAATTTTCTTTCTTTTAAATTGAGGCAGAGTCTCACTTTCTCACCCTGGGTAGAGCGTTGTTGCGTCATAGCTCACAGCAACCTCCAACTCTTGGGCTTAAGAGATGCTCTTGCTCAGCCTCCCAAGTAGCTGGGACTACAGGCACCTGCCACAATGCCTGGCCATTTTTTTGTTGCAGTTTGGCTGGGACTGGATTCGAACCTGCCACCATCAGTATATGGAGCCAGCGCCCTACTCACTAAGCCACAGGTGCTGCCCCCTATCTGGCTGTTTTTTAGAGATGAGGTCTTGCTCTGGCTTGGGCTGGTCTCGAACCTGCGAGCTCAGGCAATCCACCCACCTCGGCCTCACAAGTGCTGGGATCACAGGTGTGAGCCATTGTGCTCAGCCAGAAGGCAGCAATTTTGTTCCTTGGGGTCGTGATTTTATTTTATTTATTTATTTATTTATTTTTTTTGTAGAGACAGAGTCTCACTTTATCGCCCTGGGTAGAGAGTCCCTGGCGTCACACTGCTCACAGCAACCTCCAGCTCTTGGGCTTAAGCGATTCTCTTGCCTCAGCCTCCCTAGTAGCTGGGACTACAGGCGCCCGCCACAGCGCCCGGCTATGTTTTTGTTTTTTTGCAGTTCGGCCGAGGCCGGGCTTGAACCCGCCACCTTCGGTATATGGGGCTGGCGCCCTACTCACTGAGCCACAGGAGCCGCCCAGAACTTCATTCTTTTCAAGGATGAAGAGCGTCCACGGATAGACCACAGTTTGTGTGTCCATTCATTCCCTGATGAAATCTGGGCTCTTCTAAACATGACTAGGACTGCTATGAACATTTCTGTGCAAGTTTTTTTTTTTTCTTGTAGAGACAGAGTCTCACTTTGTCACCCTCAGTAGAATGCTGTGGCAGCACAACTCACAGCAACCTCCAGTTCCTGGGCTTAGGCGATTCTCTTGTCTCAGCCTCCCGAGAAGCTGGGACCACAGGCACCTGCCACAACGCCCAGCTATTTTTTTGTTGCAGTTCTGCACGGGGCCGGGTTTGAACCCGCCCCCCTCGGTGTATGGGGCTGGCGCCCTACTCACTGAGCCACAGGCACCGCCCTATGTGCAAGTTTTTTAAATACTTGCGTTCAATTTTTAGTATATATTCTTAGGAGTGGATTTGCTGGGTCACATGTCACTGTTTCCACAGCGGCCATGCCATTTTACATCCCCACGAGCAATGTGCAAGGGTTCAGATTCTCTACATTCTGCTGACACTTTTTATATTCTGTTTATTACTTTTATAGCCATCCTCGTGGGGTAAAGTAGTACCTCATGGTGCTTTGGATTTGCTGTAATGTGTTTTTAGTCACGTCATTTATTTAGACAGGGGACTAGTATAAAGTATTTGCTCAAGATCCCTCACACCCTAGGGGCAACTGGGAAATGGCTTCCCCTTCCTGTCCTGGAATCCATAGCTTCAGAATAACTGTGTTAGTCAACATACACAGGGTAGTCGACATCAGTGGCCACATTTGGAAGCATATCTCTTAGGAATGCAGACCCACAGGATCAGAATTTGCATTTGTACAAGATCCCCCAGGGGATTCTCCCATATGGTCAAGGGTGGTCAATGTGGATAGAATCAGCCAAGCTAATCTAGAAAGAGTTCATAGAGATGGGGACTCCTAGAGCCCAGATTTGGACAGGGGCAGAAGCAGCATTTGCAACTTGTTTGCAAAGAAGTGATCAGAGGTGCTGACAGAGAACAGAGAGCAGGCACCAGGGCTCCGAGTGACCAGAGTTCAGGGATGGAACCGGAAGCCATTGTGGGATCATGAGATGGACAGGTCATTTCTGCTCCTCTTTGGAAAAGGGTGTACAGTGGAACTGGAAGCTGTCCAGGCTGCATGACCAGGATTTCAGGGATAAGGTAGGAAGGGAAAGGTGGGCAGACAGTATGAATAAGCTTCCCTTGATGGTCAGATCCCAGGTGCAGGCCACTGGCAGTTCTCTACCTTACTAACCTGTAATTCAAGAAGGGATTTTGGGGGTGGCGCATATGGCTCAAAGGAGTAGGGCACCAGCCCCATATGCTGGAGGTGGTGGGTTCAAACCCAGCCCCAGACAAAAAACTGCAAAAAAAAAAAAAAGGGATTTTTGCTGAGTGCTGCAGGAGTCAATGACAAAGTGCTCTAAGCCCACGGTCACCTCCATGAACTCTGTGCCCACAAAAGGCATCCGGTGTTCTGTGGGCAGGCCCCCTGTCTTTTTTTTTTTAGAGACAGAGTCTCACTTTGTCACCCTCATTACTGGTCACAGCAACCAGCTCTTGGGCTTAGGTGATTCTCTTGTCTCAGCTCCCAAGTAGCTAGGACTACAGGTGCCCACCACAACGTCCGGCTATTTTTTGTTGCAGTTTGGCCAGGGTGGGTTCAAACCCACCATCCTCAGTATAGGGGGCTGGCGCCCTACTCACTGAGCCACAGGCGCTGCCCAGGTCCCTTGGGCTTCACGGCTCTGCAGGTCTGGTCACACTGTGCTCACTCGGTAATTCATTCATAAAGCAGACTTTTACCGAGCACTGGTTTCGGGTGTCACCAAGAGGGTGCAAGACCCAGAGAGGTGTTCGGGTCTCAGCAGCGGTTCTCAGCAGCGACAATACCCTTTGTGGTGAGTTCTGGAAATCTGGGGTCTCACACCTGCACAGCTTCCTGATGGTTCAGACGTGCATGCTGTTAGGAAACCTGAGCTCAGAACCTGCCCCAAACGGAGAGTAGCTGAGTGTAGAGCCGAAGTTCAAATTCACATTCACACACACCAATATTTTATGGCTTTGATGTCCATACGACCTTTCTAAGGATGGTTGTCCTGTACTTATTGAGAGAATGCAGGATTTTGTTTTGTTCGGCACTTTACAGAGAATTGTTCACTCTTGTAGAAAATGACACTGCTGAGGGAGTGTGCACCTGGTGTCTGAGCTGTCCACAGTCTGATGTTTTTAGCTGTTGAATTCGCAGTGATTCTACATAAAACATGTTGAAGGGTAATTTTTGAAGGGCTCATTATCATGAATTTTCAACCTGACAGAGATTTGCATTTAGCTGGCTAATTAATAAGGAAACCAGTTATTTGAAGTGACAGTGTGTCTCCCTCAGAGATAAGGGATGCTGAGGTGAATTAACAGATAGACAAATAGGAGTGAACTGGTCACTTGTCACAGAGCAAGAATCGAATGCCCCCACTGACACTGCAGGAGTCGTTGGGCATAGTTGTAGGGGACAGCTTACAGAGTCATTAAGTCATTAACTCAGAGGCGGGACTGAGAGACAGGGCTGAAGCTGCCTAGGAGCTGAGCAGGACACTTGGGGACCAACTTTCTGCCCGCTTCGGCGCTGGCTCAGCTGCCCCTGACTTGGCCATCTGATGTGGTGGTGCTGGGTGACGTCACACCTCAACACTTAAGCGTGAACACAGTTTTTAAATTATACATTATTTTCCTTTTGTTTCTCCTTTATCTTAGAGCAGAATTTTAAATTATTTAAAAATCGTGTGTACAAGCAGACCATATTATCTATGGAGCTCATTTTTAGCACGGAGTGAAGTGTTTGGAAGCATTTGTCATGACGGGAGGGCCCTAGGTGTGGTGGAGCTGAGGACCCCTGGATGGAGTCCTCATCTGGTGCCCTCCCCGGCTGTTCTTCCCCTTTGTCTGGAGTGGTGATGGGAAGCAGGGGCTCATAGAGCCATCGGTGTGACCCTGGGCTGCCCCACTTCCCAGCATTATGACCTAGGGGAGGTTTCTTACACTTCATGCCTCGTTTCCTCATCTGTAAAATGGTGTAATAATGAGCTCATGGTGCCTGTGAGGGTGGCAGCCGTCCACTGTGTGTCCTTCTTGTGTTCACTTACTCTCCTTGGACGAGCTCTCTCCAGGTGTGAGCAAGGTGGCCCCGCCCCCTGGAGCCCTGGACCCCTGGACTCAGTCACACACTGCAACAGACAGGACGGGACGGGACTGGGAGGTGAGGTTAGACCTGCACCTTGGACCCCTGGACCCCTGGACCCTTGGACTCAGCCACACACTACAGCAGACGGGACGGGACTGGGAGGTGAGGTCAGACCTGCCCCCTGGACCCCTGGACACCTGAACTCAGCCACACACTGCAGCAGATGGGACAGGACTGGGAGGTGAGGTCAGACCTGCCCCCTGGACCCCTGGACTCAGCCACACACTGCAGCAGACGGGACAGGATGGGACTGGGAGGTGACGTCAAACCTGCCCCCCTGGACCCCTGGACTCAGCCACACACTGCAGCAGATGGGACGGGACTGGGAGGTGAGGTCAGACCTGCCCCCTGGACCCCTGGACCCCTGGACCCCTGGACTCAGCCACATACTCCAGCAGACAGACCGTGTCACATCTCTACAGCTTTTAAAAATCTATATGGCGTTATTGTTATTCAGTCAACGAATAAATAACTTATCCTTTAAATTTACCCCCAAATTTGCCCGTTTCCTCCCCTCTGTTCCTCCTCACATCTTGAGGCTTTTGCAAGGAATCACTTTCCTTCGGCCTGAAGTAAATAAATCTTCAGATTTTCTCTCAGTGTAGGTTTGCTGCTGACAAATTCTGTTTTGTTTGTTTGCCTCGACATGTCTTTAGTTCATCGTCAGTACTGGAGTGTTTTTGCTGGATATAGAATTATAGTTTGGTAACTTCCAATCACTCTCCTTTGGTGTTTTGAAAATGTTCTTCATTGGTTTCTGGTGCCCGTTGTGACCCCCAAGAAGTGGCTGTTGGGGGCTGCGCTTTTGAAGATGTCTCTTGCTCCTGCTTCGGTCTCCAGCTGTCACTGTGGTACGACCAGTGGTGGATTACTCTTCACTTAGCCTGCTTGGGACTGGTTGGGCTTCTTGAGTCTGTGCTTTGGGGTTTCTAGTCTGTTCCGTAACACGCACAGCTCTTTGGCTGTTGCTGTGCACTCACGCTGTGCTTCCTTCAGGAAGGAAGGCACTAGTGTGACATGTAGGTTGGACATTCCTATATCTACCAGGTTTTCTGTTTTCATTTTTGTCCCTTTGCACTGTATTCTGGATTGCGTTTTTGAATCAATTTTCTGTTTACTTAGTCTTCAGCTTCAGTTCTTAGTGTTTTTTTCTGCTCCAGACCTAATTCATCATTTTTCAGTCTACTGAGACACTTTTTATAGTTTATTATTCATGCCCAGATTGTCAAGTTTGTTTTTACTTATTTGAAAGTAGTAAACATCATTGTTTTATCATCTGTTAGTTCTTGGGGCTTTGTGGATCTGTTTCTTTATGGGCTAAATCTTCTGCTTCTCACTTATGGCAATGTACTTCCTTGCATTTGTGATTTTAATTGTCCATAGGCAGAACACTATAACTGATTCTCTTCATGCACATCCCAGGCTGGAGGTTCCCTGGACCACCTCTAGGCAGGAGCCGGAGGGCTGGTTTGCCTCTGGTTTCTGTTTTCTCTGAAGGTGGAACCTTAGCCTGCGGTGGAAAGTGATTAACCAAAGTCTCCACCTTGTCCTGGTCTCCCTGGTCCCCCGCTGCTGAAAGGATAGCTGGTTTTACATCTGTTCTTTCCAGCCCAAGGATTCTTGGAGGAAGGCGGTTCTGAGGCTGGGCTCACACACCCTCCCACTCTGCGGTGGTTTTAGGGAGGTGGTTCTTACAGTTAGTGCACGTGTGGGCCCACCTGTTTACTTGTTTTCCTGCTGGTGCGTGGCCACTGCATACATTTTTTCAGACTCAGATGTTGTCACCGCCCAGCCTCTGCTCACAAATCCCAGCAGCGATGGGGTCCGTCCCTCCTTCCCGTGGAATGTTCTCTTCCTTCTCCCCAAGGCTGCGGTGCCCTGTCTCCCTAGCACCTCTGGGGCTGGGCCTAACCCTCTATCCTCCCCTCCTCCGCAGCTTCTGCCTCTCCCGGTGCTCCTGCAGACCTTGTGGCCCTTCACCCAACCCAGCCTCGTATCCCCTGGGATGGGCTCACCTGGGACCCCCTCGCAGCCCCATACCAGGAGGCTTTTGCTCCCTCAGCCACTGGTGCCTTCTCCCAGGGCCTGGCTCCAGGGACCCCGCCCCCGCCCTTCTCCTCTGTGAACATCTGACTAGTGGTTCCTGCTTCCTCAGCCACATCAAGAACCTCTGGGACATTATCTTGTTCCTGCCTCCCCACAGCCCTCTGGGCCAGGGTGGGCACATGCTGGCAAATCCTGGCCCACTGCCTGGATCCACAGCTAAAAATAGTTTTCAGCCTCTTAAGTGGCTAGGGAAAATGCCAAAAGAATAATAGCTCATGACATATAAAACTTACATGAAGTTAAAATGTCAATGCCCAAAAATAGAATTCACAAGCACACAGCCAGGATGGCATTTACCTGTCCTCTGGGACTGCCTCTGCACCACAGCCAGGGTTGTGTGGTTGTGTCAGCGGTGGCCTGGGTGCAGGGCCTGGGACACTTACCCTGTGGAGGGCAGCACCTGCCTGAGGAACACACCCTGCCGGCAGGGACAGGCACCCAACTTACGTTTGCTCAGCAACACATCAGAGGCCTGAGGTTCTGGCCTTGGTCCTGAAGACCTACATAAATGCCCTTCTGCCCACCCTCTGGTGGCACCCTGGCCGGTCCTCATACCATGGGTTCCAGGTGCCAGCAGCACTCAGGGCAGGAGGAGAGGGGAGAGAAGCCCACCCGAGAAGGACCACTCGTGTCTCTCCAGGACAGGGCCTTCACCCCTGAAATCATGGTGATCCTGCCTGCTGGCTCGACAGTGGGGTGTCATGAGCAGGCCTGGGGAGACTGATGTGTCTGTCATAGGTCAGTGCTCTTGTTCCGGCTTAGCAGAGAAGTTCAACTGTTGGCCCCAGTCCATTGGTCAGAAAGTCATAGAGCCAGGTTGAGGTCAGGTTCCCCTGGCCCCCGATGCCGGGCTCTGGCCATGGTGACACCTCTCAGCCTGTCTTCTGTGTCCATTACCCTCTTTGGGAGGGTGGAGGCTAATCACATCTTTTTGTTTGTTTGTTTGTTTGAGACAGAGTCTCATTATGTCATCCTCAGTAGAGTGCTGTGGCGTCACAGCTCACAACAACCTCAAACTCTTGGGCTTACGTGATTCTCTTGCCTCAGCCTCCCAAGTAGCTGGGACTACAGGCGCCTGCTACAACGCCCGGCTATTTTTTTGTTGCAGTTTAGTTGGCCCGGGCCAGGTTGGAACCTGCCACTCTCAGTGTATGTGGCTGGTGCCATACCCACTGTACTGTGGGCGCCAAGCCAGTTAATCACATCTTTTACAGGTGAGGCATCTAAGGTTTCCTTTGGGGTCTCACAACTTTCTAGTTCAATTCAGTGTAACACTAAGATGACAGGCACGTTGGCCCAGCCT